>KZ826320.1:518101-685531 GCA_003184635.1 Aspergillus sclerotiicarbonarius CBS 121057 | reverse complement strand
GGGGGTGGAAAGTATGTATGACCGGGTATGGATGTATGTGTCGATTGAATGGCTGTATTTCCGTATGGATGTACGACGGGGCTGTCCTGTCATGGAGGTATTGATCTCGGTCCAGGAAATCAAAAATCATTCCGGAAAAGGGGGAAGCAAGGCCGTCCAATGACGAGACCTGGTGGATCAAAGAAAGACACAATCGAAAATCATGATCGGGAATAAGGAACTAGAGTCTGCAGCATGGATGGTATTCTCTAATTCTCTATAAGGTGCGCGCGGTAAGACCACCGTCATCCTCAATGAGCATGTCTCCCGGCCACCGAAATTTAGGCGCATGCACCCAGCTCCACTGCCTAGCCCTGCTCTGGGATTGATGGACGGAGCTGAATGCGATTATTATTCTGAATCGCTGTTGCCCCAGGTACGTTGCAGCCCCGAACCCCCCAAGCCACCCACCAAAGGGCTGACACATCTTACTTGGGTCCCACGAAGTTTCTTTCCGTCCCTTTCCTGCTAAGCATGAAAGGGGGGGGCCGTAAATTACTAGTCTCATCGTCAATCATCTTGCGTCAACCGAGCCAAGTCGCTTTTCCGTACGGGGGACTTGCCTAGGAACCTACTTCAGGACTTCATGGATGGATGGGGCCCGGGGGGATCGGGGTCCACCAGATGCTGGGGCTTTAGCCCAATCGCGGAACGCCCACTGACGTTCCGATCGGGCTGACAATCACGCACCCACATGGACGGTACGGAAGGAGTACTAGACCATTACTGCCGACTCAGAGCTAATGTGATGCTATCCCGACTATACTATCCTCTCTCTGTGTAAATAGCGAAGGTAGGCGGCAGATACTACTGACTAGTTAACCGGAATCTACTAGGCACCAGGGCCAACCGGCAACCTGTTAGGAGCATCGGTATCCCTAATCAGTAGTAATCAGCAGCAAACCGGATAAGCATGGCGAGGCAACCGTAGAGCTGGCAATACCGCCACATTTCGATAGGAGAAATAAACAGCAGGCTTCCATAAGCATGAAAAATGCAAGCTCGTAATCGACAGCCCGCACCCACGAGTAGTCATATCATCTGACCCAGGAGAATGGACCAGGGCATTGACCCCGACTAATTGAAGAGTGAGTGGAGTGTGGGCTTTTCTTTGACACCTGTTAGATAGAGCTGGTGTAGTACCTGACTAGTACTCCGAGTCCGAACCCGATGATCATCAGAATCGTTGCTGCTAGCAGCTGGCCAGTCAAGGTACGTAGGGGGTACATCCTGTTTACTCGGGTGCTAATTGCTATGCTGCTTGAACACAGCTTCGTTACCGTTCCCGTATTATTTCATTATGCCAGCCAGCCAGCCAGCTAGCTGCTAGTGAAACAACCAGGATACCCTCGTCTTCTACGCAGGCACCTGAGCTGTTGGGATCTATCTCAGCAAATCGGGGTCGGTTTCATACCGGACAACCTTGCCGGTCGAAGGATCATCGTCGTCACCTGGATGAATGTAGATCTTGGGACTGGGCCTCGTTGCCCATGGGGGTCATCCATGGATCCGTGGACAAGGATGACCACTAACCGGCCCTAAGACTACTCATGACTTAGCAAAGGAGGGGGCATGTTCGGACTACATAAGCACCGCACCCTGCAGCGAACTAAAGGGGATTGGGAGATACTGCCTGTCAAGTGTCAATTCTTATACGCGCCGTGGGGTCTCCGCGGCTTCGAGACATGGAAGCCTACTCCGTATCCTATCCTCCCACAGCTCGGCGCAGGAGCGGGCGGTAATTTTCATTCTGAATGCTGGTTCGCTGCAGGGGCACCCGAGAACTCCGACGACAGGGCCGTACAGGCATTGGCGCTGGCTGAGCTGAACCGCACTCCGTTTACCTCTGGTAATAAGCAAGACCCCATTGACCCTCCTTGGCTTGCGGCTCGAGGCTATTTTGCCTTCAGCAACATTTTTGGGCGGATTTCTCTGTGCGATGAGGCTTGCTACTGCAGTGGTCAAACGGAGAAAGCGGTTTCCAATTAGCCCGGCAGATGGTAGGCGTGTACGGAGTATGTGTATGCGGGAAAGGAGACGAGGGAAAATTACCTCAGTACTTCTGGTCAACCGCAAAGCATGACAGGGTTCGCCCGGCAGAGCTACACAACGGACCGCTCGCGGGCGATCAATAGTGTAGCAATCCTCGGTCGCTCATTTGTTGTCAAGCTCCCCACTGTCGCCCCCTCCTTGGCGTGGGTGTGCCTCACTCTCGCAAGTCGCAACAGCCGCGACTGGCGACTTGGAAATCCCAACAGGGTCCCCCTCTGTACAACCAGCTTGGTCTCGAGTTTTCTTCAGTTGGTCGCAAGAGAAGTTGGCGAATGGTATAAAAACGCTGGGAAAATAAAAAGCTTTTCACGGTGCCTACGATCACCCAGGTCTTGGCCAGAACAACCCGCGATAGATCTTTCTTGCCTTATTAGTACCTCCGCCATTGAGGACTCCACTTTGACTCTTTTATTAGTACTAGACGATGCAGCCTCCGATCTCTCATGAATTTCTGCTCCGTCCTACAATGTACATATGTATTCTTTACCCCTGAAAAAGTGGGTTTATCTCCATATTGAAACATGCAAGACTTCGGCGCTGATGGTGAACCAACACGAACAGTTGGAATGGGTATTATTATCATCAGGTCAGACTTTCCATTGCTGACTTGGAATGTTGGTTACGACCCTAAGCTATGTTTCGTGGAGGTTATTTTTATTTTTTATTTTTTTTTTAAAAAAAAAAAATTGCCTTTCTTGCCTTGATCCAGGGAAACTTAATATGGGGGTAAGGTTAAGAGCATGCTTATGTAGGTACTAGGTAACAAGACCCGCGGACTTACCTACGCGCTATACTAGTGCAGACAGTACTAGAGGGTACCCAGAATGCCTGACGTATCTACTAACTTGGCCAGTGCTCGGTATTTCATACGAGATTGTATCCCACATCCAGAATGGAATTGTTTCAAAAGTCCGAAGACGACAGACCCTATCCAATGAGGGTCATTTTCGCTTGACCCTGTGTAACATCGGGATCCTCTCATGACTGGATCCTAAGATTCCACTGATCAGGTTTGGCAGAGCAAGCCCCGCGAGTTAGAGCTAAAAGTATTAGCATTTTTCTTCCCGACTGAATAGCTACATTGATTGGCCTATCGTACAACTACGGTGGATCAGAAGAGAGAGAGAGAGAGAGAGAGAGAGAGAGGGAAAAAATCGATGGGGACAAAGGGAGCAGAGTAGTTAAATTAAGTGCATCAATCTAAAGGAAACGCATGATGATGGAGGCTCTCGTGGCCAAGTGAGGGAAATGTACCTTGTAGGCGTGACTATCATTTCTCCTTTTCTGTCCGTTGCTGTGACGGGCCGGGCCTTCATCTCGGAACCGCTCAAACTCAGCCATGACCCATGGATCTCACACAAGCTGGTAAAACTCAACGCTATGATTGAAGTCGCCGCCAACCTCTTTGGGTCGTACTAACTTTATGGGGGCACCTCGCGAATTACCTATCTCGGCCTAGGAACTTGAGGTAGAGCCTTCCCCACATCCGTGCCAGAGCTGAGCCGTGCTCGTCCACTTACTGAGCGGAATGTCGGTGCAAAGTACGAAATATGGGGGCTATCGTTGGGCTCATCGATCGTGGACGGCGACCACTGCGCTTCCGACCTTGTGGGCCAGCCAGGCTGGAAGCCAAGGATCCTCTAGTGAGGATCTATTGGATTGACTTACATACAGTACCTTACTGCACGGGCTGTACCTAGCCTGTAGGTACCGTTCAGAGTTCAGAGTTCGGACCTCAGACAGCCAGCTGCCACTCCGTACATACATAAGCATATCTGTGGATTCGGATCTGTTTGAAAATTAGACCACCGTCGTCGCGTCCTCGGATCGGACCATGGAGGGTTACCTGCGCGTTCGCAGGCGGCGGCTGATCCGCAACGATCGGGGCCTCAAACATGGGATCTAAACAAGATAGGAAGGCAGGCAATCGCGAGATGTATCACACCCGTGGTTTCAAGCGGTGTCAGGAGAAGAAAAAGGCAGAAGCCCTGACATCATAGGTACACCAGCTGCTGTCCGCCTCGCTTGACGTACTTACTACGGAGTACTGTAGTTTTTGGTAGTCGGCGTTCTTGTCTGTGTTACGCAGTCACTACTGCTCTACTCCGTACAGGCGAGCATCTCCGGCGCGTCTTGTCATCCTGAATGATGGTTCATGCATAGTCTGCATGTATGTACAATGATCATATGTGTTGATTGTGCGAACACGGCAGCTTGAGTCGGACCCGCCCAGAGCTACGTGAGCCTGGGCTAATCCCGATCGAGGTACCTGAGTACGCCATCTTTGATCCCGAGTGTATGCACCGGATTACATATGGTGATGTGATTCTTTTACTCCGACCCCTCGGTGACGGTGACAAATATACTCAAATCCAGGTTTCTGGAGGCGGCCCTGGTCCGGTTGCTCCCGTCACCCACTGGACGGAGAATTTTCTTATTTCATCCTCTGCGACTATGTAATACCTATATCAAGTATCAATGTACGGAGTGGAGTAGAAGGACCGGAACGCCCGCAGCGATTGTGAAAGACAGACCGAGTGCCTGAGTGTCGAATACCAATCAGGAATAGCAATCGTAGTAGAGTACAAAATCGATGCATGCACAACACGGCGACGACACGACAAAAAAATGAATGGATGACCAGGCAGTCGTATAGGTTTATTCCGTATTGCCTGCCAAGAAGAAACCAACGACAGGCTGTTCTGCCCCCCCCCCCCCCTTCATCCTGAGCAAGATCCGCCCAGTCGATCATCACGGCTCCTGTTCGGGAAAAAGTAAAAAGAAACCAAAAAAAAAAGAAAAAGAAAAAGTAAAAGGGTCAGATTGATATTAAAAACAGCCGTCGTTGACCTAGACATCCCACGGCGATATAGGTGCTGACTGGTGGTTGCTCGCGTCTTGGAGCCATTCGTACTTGCGGCATTCCAAGCTATCTAGAGGCTGCCAATGCTCAATCCACTCACTGCCTCGTGATCGCCGGGGCTTGTCAGAAGACGCAGGCAAGCAAATCGCGGCCCATCAATAGCGCCTGCTAGCACTGCCCGGGCTGGACGAACCACCGGATTGGATTACCCAGGTATGAAATGAAATGGAAGATGTATCGAGAATGGATACGTCACCAGGATTATTTCTCTGTTGCTCACACGCACGCCGTTCAATCCTTTCTCTTCAATTTGTGGCGACCATTATCGTGTTCTTCATCCCAAGACCCCGTACAGAGTAGTGTGGTATAGGGGTTCCGTATGGCCGCAATGCTGCAATACCGGGAATCAGATTCCATGGCTTTGAGACAAGGCCAATACCCCGTCGGTAATACGAGCTTCCATACATACCACTAGGGTACATGACTTGTCCCCGAGGAAGGAAAGGAACCATCTCCATCCCCCATCCTTCATCTCTCATCCCTCATCCCTCATCCGCCACACCGCATGGACTTGAAAATCAGGAACGGAGGAATCGGGGATCGATATTGATGGGGGAGTGGAGCAGCTCGATGGATGGATACGGAATCCACCGCTAAGTTTGCCATCGCCCATCACATTTCACTTTCCCCGGGCATGGGTTTACACTTTCCAGCCCATACATACATAGACTGTCCGACCCAATGCAAGATGGCTCCTCTATCACACCGCGGACATCCCCTAGGCATGCTTGCGCCTTATCCTCATCATCCATGCCGCTCCGGACTCCGTCCACTGGGCAGGAACCCACCAGGAGGATCCATCTAGCTGGAGGATCGTCATCCGCAGACAGGCCACCCGATGCCCCCACTCGCTTCCAAACAAACTACGTACTACGGAGCACTACGACCGAGTACTATCCTGACTGATCGTGGCTTTTACCGAATCCAGCTTGGGATCTGTCCTGCATTGCCCTTGGATCACCGTGCCATGCTCCGTCCACACCTCTTACTCCGTGCTTACTCACATCTTACGGCATTTTGATGCATGTGCAGAGTACTACATACATACATATACAGGCATAGCCATGATGACGATGCGCCAGTCCTGTCCGAACATACAGAGGCCGTCCCTCTCGCACTCACTCCTCCACGTAGAGTAAGTAAAAGGCAAGTGCTGCTAGGCCTTTACCCGCTAATTGACATAGTATTGTCCGGTATCGATCCGATCTCAGAGATTCTTCACCAGATGGGTAAACGGGCGGTTGGTATTCTTCTAGCATGTATCACTTCCTATTCATGAAGGATTCCCCGACCGGGTTGGCCTGAGATACTGTTCATTAAATAGGTGATCCTGACACTGAAATTCGCCTAGTCCGTGCTGACTCCGTTCTTCTGGTGGCGGCGGCGGCGGCGGCGGCAGCGACTTACGGCCTCCATGCACTTCGGAGACTTTCGATTGAGCGCTCGTTGTCTTCTTAATGCCCGGTGTACTTGCTGTACCTGGAACCCCCGGGGAGTCCGTAGACTAGACCAACTAGCGGGACATCGATCTCGATTTAGATCCATTGACAATTCAGTGAATTCCGTACGGGCCGCAGAGTTTATAGGTGTTTGATATGCAAGTACGGAGTAGGACCATGTGTGATATGCGATGCGACGTGTGCCGCAACTGCAAAGGCCCTTAAAACATGAGAATATAACACTGTGGCTGACTTCATGGGTCCATTATGTTCATCAGTGCCAGGTCAAGTCTTAAAGATCGTATCGCAGCTCATGCCCCTTATTCGTGGTACAGCTTCCCCTTTCTGTCCTTACCCATGACGAACATAAACATATTTGCATCTGGATTGGGACTGATTAGGGGTAGCGATTACTGACTCACCTCTTGTGAAGTGCAAGTGCTTGTCACAAGGACTGTGTGCACCCCGATCTAAGTCCATCTTACGAGCCTGGGACTACAGCTATGGCCCACAGTGAGCCCACTCGTGGAAAGCTCACAAAGAGGGCCCGCTGTAGAGCCTAGGTAGCCACAGCAGCATGTCTCTGAACAGTCGGTGTCAGTCGATCTCGCGTGTCAGCTAGACACGAACTATGGATCAACTCAAGGGTCCGGAGGGTGATCTCTCTCCCCAACTGCTTTATGCCCCAGCCAACGAGCCTACTGAATCATTAACCTCATTGGCCACGGCAACCACTAATAGAGCACCAGCATCTCTACCGATCGTCACACTGCTCTCGTGACAATTGCATTCAGCTTCCTCAGAATAAACTCACAACCACGTAATCAGCGCGAAATTACTACCAGTACAGCCTTCTTTTTATTGTGTTTCGTTTTCTTCTTTTTTCGCTTTGCTCGGAGCGGTTCGTCTCCCTGAAAAGAGATTTCCAAGGTCACTTTCCCGTATACGGGTGCAGTGACAATAAAAGCAATCGGCCTTTTGCAACGCAAATCCCAGAAGTGACGTCGAACAAGGCGCACCAAGTAGAGGAATCAGAAACGGAAGATTTGAAAAAGAAAAAGAAAATCCACATTTGCGCCTAAGCTTTCCCAAATCATTCTCATCACCGTCCGGTGTAATTGGAGTATCTGATGGGAGTAACCTCGTTAGCAATGTCTACCGATAAAGCCGACACGACAATCAATGTCTCGTGACCAAGTAAAAACATACCTCCAAATTCTTGCCCGCATGTCACCACTGCCGGTGGCGAACAGGTTATTAGTAGGGCTGGGCGCCACTGAAATGACTGTTGCTTGGTTAGCAAAAGATCGTTCGGCAAGGCAGCCGTGGCCGTTTTGGATTACGAACCAGAGTTCTTGTGGCCTTGAAGCATCATCTGCGCATTTCCGGTGACGGGGTCCCAGAACTGAACGCCCCGATCCTTAGAGCCACTCATGACCCAGTGTCCATCGGGCGTCAGACAGACGCTGAGCACAAAGTCCTAGGTCTTGGAGTCAGCAACCAGGAGGGTTCCCTCGCTATCAAGGAGTACATACTTTGTGACCTTCGAAAGTGCGGACGCATTTACCGCCCTTGACTCCGCTTCCGGGATAGGCGCCCCGGGGCACGTTAAGCTCCCAAAGCTTGATAGTCTTGTCAAGACTACCACTGACAAGGTCCCGGCCGTTGGGCGCGAATGCGACCGAGTACACACTGTCCTTGTGGCCATCGGGGCTCTCCAACCGTTCCACGAGGTAACCGGTAGTGGTATCCCAAACACGGACACTCTTATCAAGAGAGCCTGCGGCGACGTAGTGGCCATCAGGAGACATGGCAACGGTAGTCACACCGTCTTCGATGCTCAGGGTGTAGACCAGCTTGCCGTCCAGGATGTCCCAGAGGCGCACGGTCTTGTCTCCACTACCGGACGCAATGTAGCGACCGTTGCCAGCGAAGTCAAGAGAGTAAATATCCTGCTCATGCCCGGTAAAGATATGCTTAATCGTCCGAGCGTTGATATCCCACACCTAAGGACATAAACATGTTAGTTTCGGCATTATCAATACAGCGCATCACATCAGTGTCAATGACAATAAGCAGGGTCGAAGCAGGATGAAGCGAAGCAGACAGAAGAGCAGTGCTTCATGAAGGAATATGTCGAGAACGCTCATCCTCATCCCCACGGAAATGAAAAGCCCGATGGTTAGGAGACTACATACCCGAATCTGCTTGTCCTCGGCACCGGTCGCAAGGTACTTGCCATCGGGGCTGAAACACACGCTGCGGATGTAAAGATCGCCGTTCTTGTCCACATTTTCATCCTGCAGCGTGGCAACGTTCTGACCAGTGGTCACATCAAAGATCTGCGCAGAGCGATTGCAACCGGTCGCAAGGTACTTGCCGTCACGGCTGAATCGAACACAGCAAACAACACTGTCGTGGACGAGGTGGTGGACAAGTTCCACATCCAGCACGCGCTGCACCTCAGGGTTGAACACGGCGTACCAATCAGCTCCCTCTCGCTTTTGCGAAGCAGGCAAGTCATCAGGGTTCCAATTGGCGAGCATGTTCCCCGGGCGATCCCGAACGATAGCCTGGCTAGGAGGAGTGGGCCGAGCCAATTGCGGTGACGAGACACGGGGATCCGACGTATAGGCCAGCTGGTGGGTCTGTTGAGGAGTCGCCGGGCCGGGAGGAGCACGGGGCCGCTTTCCAGGGCCCGGAGAGGCGGCGGGAGGAGGGGGAGGTCCGTAACCTGTTTCGAGATCAAGTCGATCGGGGTCAGAGGTCAGGGAATCTGTCTTCAAACATAGTCACAACATACCGTTCACAGCAGCACCAGGCTGATATCCTCCAAAAGAGCTCTGCGGTGGTTGCGGCGCTCCTTGCTGGGCCGCGGCAGCAGGCTGTTGAAGGGTATGCTGGGGAGGCTGCTGATCCTGGGGAGGGGGAGGGGCAACTGGAAGACCGGGGCCACTACCTCCTTGGTTGGTCATGATGCCACCAAACAGATTGCTAGGGCCGTGGCCCAGGGCAGGTGGCGGAGCCTGAGAAGGCCCAGCGTGCTGGGCTGGGCCGGCAATATGAGACGACACGGTTTGGACACCGCGCGATTCAAGCTCGTGACGCAACACCCGGATCTCTGCTTCGTAGCTGTAGGAGGGGAAATGTTAGTATGGACATGGGAGTCGCGGGCTAAGTCACATACTCTTGTTTCATCTTAATTTGTGCTTGTTCTAGTTGATAGACCTTCTGTCGGATCATCTCCATCTCCTGAAGCTGTCCGGTTACTGAGAAACAAGAGTCAGCGAGCTGCACGAGCAATGTAAACCCTCTGCGGTCGTTTCCCTTCAATCATTCCTCCGGGTCGGCCCTATACGCTGTTCCTGCGCGACGGGCTAGAGCCGGCAGAAAGCGCCGTATCAAGCAAGGTCCTTGTCGCAAAGCCGACCGGAGGGCACACATGGAGACAGAAGAGGGGGGCAGTTAAACATACATTGGTGTTCGAACTCGCCGGTGCTTCGAGATTGATTCTCAAACTCCTGGCGCAGCTGGTCCAATAACTCCGTCAAACGGGAGTTAGGAGCCGGAACCATCCCGCGATGGGTGTTATACATAGCGCAAGCTGCTGTTGCTGTTGCTCTCCTGCGTTCGATTGACGAACAAATAGAGGGACTGAAGTCGCTCGGACGGAGGGCCAAACGGGCGATAGACAGATGGGGTAGTTCAACGGGGAGAGTGGCCTGCGACTGGGGGCGACGGGAGTCACTGGAAGGCGACAGAGACTGCTGGGAGGAAATCGATCACCGCAGCCGCATCACAGCGCGCCCCTGAGGACTCGGCGCGGCAACGTGGTCGAAAGGGGAAACGGCAGAAGAAAACGAGAAATTGTCGTATGGGGAGGATTGCGCGGGGGAGGGAACCCGATGATGACGATCGATGGACGCGGACGGTGGGCAGACGGGAAGGGAGGAGAGAGGAGGAGAAGCTGAGGCTGAAGGAGGAGAACGAGATGAGGTGACAGTTGAAGGTCCGTTCAGGTTCAGTTCGTTAGTCTCTCTTAGGTAAGGTCCGGCCATGCTCGGCTGCCCGGGTCCGGAGATCGGCGGCGGTCCAATGAGCTTGCCCGCTTTGACGCCCCAGACGAGCCTTAGGCGAGACGCGACTGGGGATCTCGAGGGGGTTGGTCATCCTCCAGCTCTCTGAGGGATGGGGGTGAGTAAAGCCAGGCTGGTAAAGCCTCTCTGGAGCTTGTCTGCCCCTTTAAATCCCGGTCGAAGTCTTTTGCGCAGCAAATGACCATGGTGACCATACAAGACCGAGGATGCTCACTAAATGGCCGCCATAGCCGCCGTAATACCATTGAAATACGGCAGTGCATTACGGCCCCGTGACCAGGACGTTATCACTTATCAGATCGTCGGCATTCCGGATGGCGGATGCACCACTTGGGAACTCGGCTGTAATTTCCCTCGCAGCTTCCAAACCCGGATGTACATGGTAAGTACCTACCTACTTAGTACTAGATAATATCTACACAGTACACCTCTCTGGTGTAGTCGGGATTCCTCTCCCCGGCCTCATCAGCTCTCTAGCTATGCAGCATGCCACCAGATAGACTCCAGACGACTCTAGACTCGAGAGAGTCTGGATCTGGCTTCATCCCCTGAAAGGATGGATGCTTCTACTGAGCCTCCCCACCACTGTCCGGGCCACCTGCCCATCAACAAATCAGACGGAACGGCAGCCCTCGTTCCGCCTGGTGTGATCCTCACCTGCCTATGATAGGCTCTCCACCACCGTGGATGCTTTTTGTTCTTATCACTTAACTTCTTCACCCCTTCTTTCTTCTCTTCAAGCCGTTTCTTCGCCCCTTCTTCCACCTTCTTCCCCTCACCCTCACCCTCACCCTCACCCTCCTCCTTCTCCGCCGCCGCCGCCATCGACCTAGTAGCTACCGGCTGGCTCTTCGATCATTCTTACCCGCCCGCCCCTTTTCCTCGTCCGGGCTCCTCCTAATCGCGAATAATAACTTCTGCTCTCCCGCAATTCCCCTTACACCGCGCGCCTTGAAATTGAAATTGTCTCTCCTTTCGTCAAGTTCTGCGGTCACTCGGGCACAATGGATATCGCCCTCGAAATCTGGGACACCTTTATTGGTGATCGTCTCTACGCCTCTCTTCTGCCCGTATCCCTCCCTTCGTCGGTCTCGCTTCCCAGCTTCACCACTGTCGCCAATAGCACCCTGTCCTTCTTCGGCGCATCCCAACCCTATGTCTATGAACCGGCCACCCAATTGATTTACTTGGAGCCTTCCAAGTATGCCTATATGAGCGCTTGGCCAAGGAACAACATTTACCGTCAATTCCTCAGTTTCTTCTTGATCGTCTGGTATGTGCGCGTCCGTTTTGTTTCTATGTTGTCAATTCTCCCTTGGCTAACAGGTCGTGTGCGTCCGAACTAGGATTTTTGGGATCATCGTCTACTTCATCTCCGCAAGTCTGTCATACATCTTCATCTGGGATAAGACGACTGTCCACCACCCCAAGTATCTCAAGAACCAAATCCCAATGGAAATCGCCCAGACTATGCGCTCCATGCCAGTTATGTCTCTCTTGACTGCTCCCTTCTTGGTTGCCGAAGTCCGCGGTTACGCAAAGCTCTATGATACGTTCTCCGAGGAGCCATTCCCCTATTACAGCATCCTGCAATTCCCGCTGTTCATCATGTTCACCGATCTCTGCATCTACTGGATTCACCGCGGCTTGCACCACCCGCTCATCTATAAGACGCTACACAAGCCTCACCACAAGTGGATCATGCCCAGTCCCTTCGCTTCTCATGCTTTCCACCCGCTTGACGGCTGGTCCCAAAGCGTTCCTTATCACGTGTTCCCGTTCATCTTCCCGCTTCAGAAGGTGGCCTATGTCTTCCTCTTCGGGTTTATCAACCTCTGGACTGTGCTAATCCATGACGGCGAGTACGTTGCCAACAGCCCTGTGATTAACGGAGCGGCCTGTCACACCATGCACCACTTGTACTTCAACTATAACTACGGCCAATTTACCACCCTCTGGGATCGCCTCGGAGGCAGCTACCGGAAGCCCAACGAGGAGCTCTTCCGCCGCGAGACGAAGAATGGCCAGGAGGAATGGAAGAGACAGACCAAGGAGATGGAGACCATTCTTAAGACCGTCGAAGGCGACGACGACCGGGCGTATTTGGCCGATACACAGACCAAGAAAGACCTATGAGAGATGATCGAGACCTTTGATGGGGAATTTGTTCTGGAGGTTCTCACCAGGCCCCAGCTTCGTTACCATCGTTCCTGACCTCAGTGGACTTCAGCAACCCCGATGGAGCCACCGGCCAACGTGCTACCACCAAAGATGGTAGCATGGCTTCATCCAAGCTCCATTTCCATCCATTGCGAAGAAACCCCACAAGAGTGGTTGGTGGGTTCTGGGCTTGGCATCTGCTTTCACGACCTCGAGAGATGAGTTTCGAACACATCCTTCAGGGTCGTGTTTGTTCCTGGGCCCAAAGTTACGAATTGATGGCTTTCCCTTGTTTCCTTCCCATACCACGCTGCCCTAATTACGTCTTGTATAACACTTACTCTAGTATATTAATTTCTCTTCATCATCAGCTTTGTATTTTAATCCATGGTCCATGGTCAAAAACTCACCGGTTATGCATTTTGCTGGACTGCAGTCCTGGCCGGTTTCTGTTTCTTTTATCATCGTTCTTGACTTTTGCTTTGTACATATAACGGACGGAAAGGGGTCCGGTGGTTTTGTGCCAAATATACCCATATATAATGGGAAGATTTTGCTGTCTAACATTGTATAATACTATGAGAATGAAATGGCATATATCAGTTGTCTACATTACTACAGGATGGGGGCGCTCGTCTTCAAAAAGGGTTGAAACTTTGCTTCAGGAGACCAGAGTATGCCGTGCAATGAATCAAGGCTCAAGGATGGACTGAGAGAGCCGTGTTATCAGGATAAATTTAATCTTGAATGATTATATTATTTTTTTTAAACGCCCTACCCGCTGAATTGGTCGAGATAAGTTAAGTGTACCTATGAATACAGAGAGGAAACGGACTGTCCCCAATGATACATGGATGAAGTCTTCCCAAATAGATGTGATCAGAGCTCCTTTATGAGAGGTCCACACTCGCATCGGCTTCAGCAACATCCATTTCCCCATCTACTGGAGTGTTCTCAGAAACGACGGTCTCCTCGGGGGCAGGAGGGGGAGCGACCGTGCCGACGGGGGTCGCAGCGGCCATGGCGTCAGCAATGAAGGATTCCTCGACCCCGGCTTTCCTGCGGAACACTCTTAGCCAGCGCTGGCCCCATTGCCGAATGATCTCATCTTCGGGTAGGCTGCCACTTCCGTCTCCTCTTTCCATCAGTTCGTCGTTACTTCCACCGGCGACTGACACGATGGAGTCTTCGATCACCTTGAAAAGAGCTTGCATATCGACCTTCTCACGATTCAGGGTCTCATCAAGAACGCCGAGCTGAGGCTCGTAGAGACCCGGCTGGGTACGGGCGGCAACAATCTGCCGCAGGCGGTTGGTGACTTTCCCGACCGTGGCGGAAATCATCTCAAAGATGTGTGATTTGGCAAGGACAGTTCCCGCCTCCAGCTTGTCCACCAGCGCCCATTCAATGACGGAGAGCGGGGTCAAGATGGTGTAGTTGAGAAGCTTGTCAATTATGTTAATACCGACGCCAGGCTGATCAACCCAATACTCCATGACAGAGGTTATGATCTGGCGCCGCGCCCGGGGGGATTGGGGGCCAATTGCCAGGAGCCGTTCCTTGTTCCGTTCAATGCAGGACAGTACGTGAGAGAGGGATTTGGAGCCAACAAAGCAAATAGCCGTAACGAAGGCGTCCGTCGAAGGCAGCAGCGGATCTTCGACGCCGAGGGAGCTGGCCTGCTCTTCAATAGCATTGATTACAGGCTGGATTTCCTCATCGCCTGCCTTCTTACGGACGAGCTGCATGATTTCTCTGCCTTCATTGGCATATGGGGTAGCTGGATGGAAACGGGTTAATCGCTTGCCATGGTTTCCAGAGAAAAGCCGAACTTACTGTCAGACGAGTATTTGAAGTCAGGGGTATCCTTCTCTTTCCCTTCCGTGATCAGGTCTTGGTATGGATCAGGGAGAGTGCCCCTAATGCGCTGTGCAAAGCTCAGTCGGATTTCCTTGTCGAGGGCGCCGGTAATGAAGGCCATCCGCGGGTGAACGAGGGGCAGCTCCAAGTCCTCGATCCTGGTTCACTGTTAGGTTATCTGCACCATCCTCTGTCTGTTTCGGCTTAGACTTACCATTCACTCCATTTCCAGGTAAACCCAAAGTTACTCAGGTGATGAGCGAACCAATCTAAGAATCGATGGCTTAAATCCAAATCCATCGTCTCCAGACTGCGGTACAAGAAGCGAATAGCACGCCCCAGACTAGGTGCAATTGCGGCCGGGGCAATCTTACAGCACTCCGTGAGAACTGAGTGATAGTAAACCAGCTTGTGCTCGGGGGAAGGCAGCTGGAATAGTTGAGAAAATACGGCATCCACAGCAACGTCCTCGGGCTTCCATTGCGTGTCTCCAGGCAAATCACGCAGTCGATCAAAAGGCGTCGCGCGCTTCACGAAGGTATGTGGTGTGAAGTAACAGTCGACATCGATCAAGAACTTTGCCGTTGCAATGCGATTGAAGTCAAGAATGTTTATGGTATCGACAAGAGCGTCGCGCAGCAACGAAGAAGCGATGTCTGATGTAGAAGGGACCGTCTCCATGTCTTGGTTTGCGTACACGGAGAGGTACACCTCCGGGAAGATCGCTCTTGTTCCGTTCTTCACCGGACTCGGAATAGTGATCTGGGGGAAGGAATGTTTTGGTCCATTTTCATAAGTCTTCGGCTCGACTGGCTCTGTTGCCTCGACTGCCTCTGCTTCCTCTTCTTGTGCCTCTTGCGTTTCCTGTGTTCCCTCTGCTCTCTGTGCATTTAGTGCCTCTAGCGCCCCCTTCCATGGCCGAGGGAGACACGCAAGCACCCAACCCTGGCCGGACTCTCCCTGCAGCTGATTCTGGACCAGGCTGATGACGCTTTGCGTAGCAGTTGGCTTGCCATTCTCGGGGCCGAAGGGATTTACCAGGTCGACAAGGGCATGCGGTGTGGAAGCGATGATGTCCGTCTTCTCCAGGAGTGCTGTGGCCTGGGACTCGAAACCGGCTGCTGGAGAGGCCATCACGTACGGAATAGTAAAGAGAATGATCTTCACCAACTCCAAGCCAAGCAACTGTATGCGGGTAGTTAGCATATGCGTGACACTGGGACTGGCGCAGTATCGGTGTCGCTTACATCTTCTGATGATGCTGTTTGAAGGTCGACAGCGCGCGCAAAGAGCTCCTCAAGCACTGGGAAGATACCATCGCCTTCGAAGATACATTGAAGGCAGCCCAGGAACCGCAAGAGAAGCTTAACTTCGCGCCACGCGCCAACATCAACGTACTTCTGCAAACATTCACTTGACCTGTTGAGAACATCGGACACGAGTTCGGGCTTCTGGAAATTGGCGATAAGGACTGTCGCCGCGATGAAGGGGATCTTTAACGGCTGCTCGAGGACACTGGTTCGATAGCAACACCATCAGCTCCAGGCTACGCGGCAATTGAATACGCAAAAGGGGACAGTCAAATCATACAGGTCAAGGGCGATATCAATGAAGGAATTCCTGAATTCCTCATCACCGTAGTTATCCGCCACACTTTTCGCAATGCTTACAGCGTCGTCCTCTGCTCTTCTGGCAGCCTAAAGCAAACGGGGTGAGCTACAGCACTTGCCACGGAATGGTTGCGTGATTGGGGTATTAGAAGGGTATTCGTACAGATTCAGCGATCGTAAGTAGCTGTCTCCGGACCTTGACAATAAGTGGTTCTTCGTATCGACGTCTCTGGCGGCGGTCATAGTCATCATCTTCTGTAAATTCCCAGCGGGTTGTTAATGGTAAGTACAACCAGAGGGAGCTCGAATTAGAGCCAACAAACAGAGTATCGGGGGGGTTGGAAGCCATCAACAACAAGCAATGGGAACCAAGGTCTCGCTCATAATGAAATTGTCTGTCTTACTGACCTCTGTAGCGCCTCTTGCGCCCACCCCTGGGGCCATGAGGTCGGCGTTCGTAGTCGGCCATCGCTAGCGGACCCTGCGTCTACACGAGTAGTTTCGCGCACTGGCTGCTTCCAAGTGATGTGGGGAGGAGAGACTATTTTGCAGCCGATACGGCTTACAAGGGCGGCAGCGACGAGCTCTTCAGTGGTAATATCGTCGGGACAAAGAGGGCGTGCGACTAAGAAACAAAACATCACCAATAATGCTCAGGCAGGTCGGGATTCGGGATCCTCCGTCCCGCTGATTATCTAACCAGAGCTCAGGTGGGCCGGGCACATGCCACACTCCGTGTACTTATGCTCTGGTAGACGTATTTATATTTCTTGGACGCGCGAATGAGATGGACCGTAGTATTCTCAGAGACTTGCAAAGGGCAACAAAAAAAAGAAAAGAGAGAGAGAGAATGCCCCCCCGAATTTCTTCCGAGGGGTGATGCAAGTACTACACATACGCGATTATACTACCTCAGCACAACAGACAGCAGTCGAGACGGCACAATACAACATGTACGCAGGGAAAACTGCAAACAAGCAAGCTAGAAGAGAAGAGAAGGTACAGCAAGCTGTGGTTATACACAGTAGGAAGTGAGAGTATCCAGGCATAGTTCTTTGGGTCCTCTAGGATGAACAACTAGGAACAGAAGCAAGCGGGAAAAAGCAAATGAGTCGTCTGCATTCGGAGGTTAGAGCCAGGGAGCAGGTAGCTTCATGATCGTCAAGGTCAAGCGAAAGAGGGTGGGTTGGAGAGAGGAGGAACAGCAGGGACAAGAGAACGGAGAAGAGGAAGAAATTCAAATTCAAGCAGCAATGACACAAACGGGGCTTCTAGCGCGGCAAGTCGGGAAAGAAGACCTCCAATACCTATATTCAAGCACACTGACAGGCACGCGGTATGGCGCATCCAAACAAAGAAATCCTCAAGATATCTGACGCATTTGTAGGATATTCATCTTTCCGCCCTTCTGGAGAAGACTTGCGGCAACTTGTGGACAGGGTCCCTTCGATCGAGACATGAAGCTATGCAGACTTGATCCCGGAAGGCAGACTCACGCAATAAGGGTATCACTTTTTTTTCCTTCCCAAGAGTTGTCTCAGACACCTCAATAACTCCAGGCTATATCATCCCATCGACCCCTTTGCGTGAAACTGTCATGATCCAGTAAACCCCCCTCGTAAGAACTTTTCTGGTCGTCAAGAGTCACAATTCCCTCCACTCCACCTAATCTCGCGGATCAGTGCCCCTCTGTTCAACGTCTCTTTCTTTTCGGCTTTCTTTCTTTCTTTCTTTTTTTTTCGGTTTTCGCTCTTGTTATTTTCTTCTCCGGATTTCCATGCGCGCGTTTTACCTTATCTTGCAATCTTCTCCCACACAGAAGCCAGCTCCCGGATGCCCCGCCTATGGATTAGGTCTACAGATTCGAATAAACCCTTTCCGGTTCAAGAACCGCCCGATGCATGAAAATAAGCTCGTAGGGCATAAAATCAAATTTCCGCAATCATGTGCAAACATGTTTGCACACATAAGGGCATGTAGTTCGTCAGATTCGTGCGGATTGACTCAGTCAAGGCGCGCTATCATCTCTTCCTTCGTTAGGGGTTTGAAGTTGTTAATATCTAACCCGCGAGCCTCAAGTGCAGGACGTGCATGAGGAGGAATCAGCCGGCCGTTCATTGCGGGCGCGATAGAAAGTTCTATGCCAATGCCATTTCGTTAGCATGAAGATCTTGAAAGTACAAAATTAGGAAGCCGCAAGGAGACAGACCATGCCTCGAAAAGTCGAACAAGTTAGGGAGTTCCCTTGTGGAGCCATTCGGGTGCCGTGAATCGGGCAACCGGGTGTTAGGTTCCCGGAGTTCATCAAAGAATGGATGGCACATCGCTTCGATAGCCGAGAGACGTTGTGTCGGTGTATATTCGAGCAGAGCGGAGATCAGGTCGATGGCCTCGTGGGGGGCCCTCCGGAAGACCTGATGAACGATCAGTATTTGGGGCCCAGGATCGTTTCAAGAGATCCCACCTTATTGAAGGGGTGAGGCTTAATCTGCGGGAACTTGTGTTCCATGTAGTTGGGATTCATGGTGCGAATCTGTTCCCGCGTAGGAGTGCCCAAAACTTTGATGATCTCCACGAGTTGGTCAATCCCCGATTCTCCTGGGAAGAGCGGTTGTCCTAGCATCAACTCGGCCATCACGCAACCAGTAGACCATACGTCTGAGGTAGATTAGTACATACACAGAGCCGCTGAAGTGAATTGAGAAATTACCAATTTTCGTGGTGTAGTTTGTTGCGCCGAAAATCAGCTCTGGTGCGCGGTAGTAGCGGGAGCAGATGTATGAAACATTAGGTTCATTCTCGACCAGGATCTTCGCAGAGCCAAAGTCGCACAGCTTCAGAATACCGGTGTTTGGGTCGAGCAAGAGGTTTTGCGGTTTTATATCACGATGGCAGATGCCCTGCGAGTGGATGTAGGCCAGGGAACGGAATAGTTGATAGATGTAGAGCTTGACTTCCAGCATCGGCATGGTTGTCTTCAACTTATTGAAATAACGCGATGCTCGATATACTGTCTCTGGTACATATTCGAGAACGAGGTTCAGATAAACTTCGT
This sequence comes from Aspergillus sclerotiicarbonarius CBS 121057, assembly GCA_003184635.1. Classification (NCBI taxonomy): domain Eukaryota; kingdom Fungi; phylum Ascomycota; class Eurotiomycetes; order Eurotiales; family Aspergillaceae; genus Aspergillus; species Aspergillus sclerotiicarbonarius. The sequence goes on along the minus strand of KZ826320.1, from coordinate 666,296 downwards.
CTTTCTATCAAGTTTCCCGCAGCCTGGTTAGTAGGAAGCAAGGTGGGATGATCCGCAAGACGGTTGGAAGGATATGAATCGGGAGGGGGAAGGAGAGAAAGGATAGATGGGAGCAGAGAGCGACGTACCCTTTCCCCGTTGGAGTAGTAAAATGCCTTCAGCTCTACAATATTCGGGTGGCGCACGATCCGCATGATCTGGAGCTCACGATTCTGGAGGTCTGTTAGCGACCGAGTGGGTGATGTTGAGCACTGGTGGCCACGCATACTTTGAACCGTTTATCTTGAAGGACTCGTTTAATAGCAGCGTCTTCGCCGCTGGGCATCATCTTCGTTTGAAAGACGACCCCAAACGAACCATTGCCGACGATTTTACATTGTGAGTAGGAAATTTCCTTCGTCTCCCCCGTAAGTCCATCCTGGACTTTCTCGCGGACGACTTCTGTATGATCGCGAACGACAAACGAAAGGTCAGCAATCGAGTCCTGAAAACGGGCTCAAGAACAATTGCGTCAAGGTCGTCTCTTACCACCCATGCGCAGACTCGAGAATACCCCAGGTCTATTCTGTGACATCACGGACGGCTAGTGGAGACAAGACCGGGCGGCAACTTGGGCAATGCTATCGAGAGTAAGGAGGGCTGGACTTCAACAGCGGGTGTCGGAAAGAGACGCAGAAGTAAGGCGTGAGGTCCGTTTTGGGCAGACTGTACTCGGTGGAGCACTAGTTGGGAGGGGTGCTCTGGATGGGCGGAATATCCGAACGGTGGATGTTGAGTGGAGGTGCGCGTGAGATGAAAGGTTGAGAAGCGGACGGGCGAATCGCAGAAGGGAAGGCTCAGACCAAGGACCAATGGACTTGGGGAGAGTGCCAAGAGTGCAGACACAAGACCTGAGCAGGGAAATACCCCCAAAGATCGAAGCGGGCTCGCAAAGGGAGGGGGGTCGAGAAGAGACAATCTTTCAAGAAAAAAAAAAAAAGAAAGACTGGAGAGAAGGAAGCAGCAGCAGCAGCAGCAGCAGAGGAATAAAGACCAAAAGGCAGCTGATTCGAGGAGCAGGTGTGGGTGAGAACTATGAATTCCACGCCTCAGCAGTGTGGCAGAAGAATTCAAGGAAGGGCGGGTAAGGTAGGTGTAGGTAGAGAAAGCACAGGTTCTCAAAAGGGAGGGATGGTCGGTCGGAGGAGAGGGAAGAGGGAAGAGAGGAGACTGAGCAGGTGACGTTGATGGAACGACGAAGCCCGGACACGCGAGGGCTGCAGGAACGCGGGAATAAAGCACCGGGAGGAGAGGAAGAAGGCAAGGAACACACGAGCCAGCTCCGGGCAAATAAGAGATATCAATAAGAATGGGAATGGATGTCGACCAGGGAGGATGGTGGAAAAAAAAGGTTAAAGGGGAGGGGGGCTTTAAAAAAATAATAAAATCGATGAATCAGGAGTACCTACACGGGAGCTCACCTGAGGAGAGAAGATGCCAAAAGGAGAGAATTACGGAGTACTAGCACCAGATCGAAAATGAGCCTGCCTCAATATCTGGTTGTACTGTCTCCCTGCCTGTTACTAGTCTCTTAGGCCCCAGAAGGCAACGTTTGGGTTTGGAGAGGGGGGGGGGCGGGAGTGGTTCACCTACCGCAGTAACTTTACCTTCCTGGGAGAAAGCCTGGGTAATGACCGAGGAGCCGTGAGCCGTGAGCATTGAGCACGGAGCTGTGCCAGAGTGTGGAGAGGCAACAGACTAGAGATGTGGATGTCGATGATGATGACGGTTGGAATTATTGGTACAGGGGCCTTGAGGGATTGCTGTTTATGGCCGCCGGCATAAGAATAACCATTCTTTGCACAGTAGCGTTGGCCCTCAAGAAGATATCATTATTATTACTACCCTTCAATTGCCCCAGTTGCCCTTTCATATCGAGAGCATATGGCCCCGGCTAGTACTTAGTAACATACCCCATACAAATCTACAGCCCTTCCCAGTTCACACCCATTTTCTCCTGTATTGGCACATAGACTGTTGGGCGAGGCCCCGAGGGGGGGCGAGAAAATTAATCCTAGTAAAATGAAAGAAAAGGAAAAAGAGGGAAACTAGAAAAGGGAAAGAGGAAAAGAAAGAGAGGGGCGTAAATAAGTCTTGGTATAGGTATGTACCCATACAGTACAATACCGGATTCGGTTTCTCTCCCCAGGTCTTTGAGTCCTGGGCTATGAGCCTATGACGCTATTGCCCTTACCGGAAGCAAGGTACCTACCACTAGTCAGAGGTGCTACTATCTACTACCACTGGGTACTACAGACCATGTTGGATGATGCCGCTAAGACATGTCACTATATAGAGGGTTCCTACATGTAGTACGACTTCCTACTTACTCATAAGTATATTCCGCTTCTCACCGAAGACTCCCCCATCAGGTGATGTGTACAAGTATCTCCCGCTCCCCGAACGAAAAAAAAAAAAAAAAAAAAAAAAAAAAGAGGCATTTTTTGGTCTTCGGTTGGGCTCGTTTCCAAGCCGAATATGAAACGGAACGAAAGGTCCCAAAGTATAGACATATAATAATATCACCGAATCAGGTTACATCTCGAGGTAGAGTTGTGGCTAGGCAGATCAGTAGGTAAAATATGACGACGGACCTGAGGTGGAACCATTCAGATTGGGTGTGAGGTAGTTGCCGGGATTGAGAGAATGAGGGCCCATTCTTAAAGGGCAGGTGACCTTGGCCCCGAGCGCTTGGGTTGGGTTGAGATTAGCATTGTCCTGTTGTCATCAGATGGGTGGTGCGGTTTCATTCCCGAACACCCTTGGATCGCAAAAATATTGCAACTCTTTTTCCGCCTCTCCGTCAACCAATGCAGGAAGATCGGGCTCTGGTCAATTACCTTGATTCCTACCATTCCTGGCATTGTTTTACAGGGGCTAGAACAACGGAATGCCCGCGCGGGTCGATGGACCAGCAACACCAATTCTTCCTTGTCCCTGCAGTAGAGAAAGGAGGGGTTGGTCAGGAGATCTCCGTAGCCAACAACCACGGCGGTACTTCTGAGTTTGTACGTAAGTGCTCGAATCACCAACGCTTTTCTAGTGCTCGGTGAGGAGCGCCTCAACCTCGTTCCCCCCTGAAGAGAAAATAACCCGTCTACCTGAAGGTCTAGTGCATCATGAAAGGCATCTCCATAACCCGACCGGCTCAATGGGCCCCCTGTAGCTCTAGATTGAACGTTCCAGGCCTTTCAGACAACTTCCTTATAAACTCTTCCGCGGGCCGTAGAGTGCCGATCGGTGAACCCAAAGGCGAGCGAGCCACAGCGAGGTGCCTGGATCACTAGTACCCCCCATCCATGTCATAGCCCGAAGAAGATTTCAGACATACTGAGGTGAGGTCCACTGGAAGTTCCGGTGACAGGCAGGGTAGTCCTGCCATCAGGTGCTGCCATTGGTCCCTGGGTGTCAAGTGACCAGCCGTGATTTTCACTGGAAGCCTTTTAATTGGCCATCCGTACTATTGCATACGTATGGTAAATACACGATTAAGCCACCCAGAAGGTAACGGAAGGTTAGTTCCATAGCATGAACTCGGTAGCCGGGAGGAGGAGAGGAGGAGGTACCTGTATTCGGTCGCCGCATATTTGACCAGGATCTAGACTTCAACGTAATCGGGTGGGCTGCTCACCAGGGTCGGGTGCATATGTAGGTCAGATTGAAGCTACCCCCGGCTGAGATTCTGGCTGGTCGATACCGACGGAGTGCTACTATTTACTACATCTTCCCTATGCAACCGTCATGTCCAACACCACAGGTATAGCAACAAAGCAAGCTTGATGCCTTCTCTTCATGGCACAATTGCAACTAGGAATCCTCCCCGGCTCCATATGGGGTCATAGGGGCACTGCCTACGCCTGGCAAGTCTGAGAGGGAGACAAAGATAAGGCCCGACGGTGGTATGTTGGGTCCATCGTTCTAGGCCAAGTAGGAAGCAATCTTGATGCAGTAGGCGATGCCATACCCACGTGCATATTTCGTGGCCCATGCTCATCGTGTCCACGATGATCCCAACTCTAACTAGGCCAACTTTGTATCCGGTCATATCCATTGTTGAACTACGACGTGCTTCGTGGCGAAGTTCCTACAGAACAAAGTTCTCCGTAAAGAAACCTCATGGTGCAATCGCCACCTTTGCCTTTATCTTCAAGGTCTCATCCAACTGCATGAAACATGTTGCTTAGCCCAATAAACTCTGGTCGGGTTACAAATCTGCCGTATTCAGACCGAGTGACATATCACAAATTTACATCATCCATTGAAGCTCAGGAAAAGAACAGTCACGGGATAAGAACAGAGGTACTCTACAGCCAACCCCACAATGACTAGGGTAAGCGCATAGTGCTAGCAGGAGCAGCTAGTACCAAGTGGTCAATGTTGAACTTTTCTTAATATAGTAGCACAAGGGTCGTGTAAGTTGACTGGAGTCCTAATAGGAAAAACGATCATGTGAAGCTCGGTTTCACACGTTTAGCTGTCACCCCCTGTTCAAACTTCAAAGAGAGAAGAAATCTTCCGCCTTTTGATTTTTTCCTTCTTCTTCTTCTTTTCTTTTTTTCCTTTTAAATGGCGCCCCCCCCCCCCCCATAGACTTGGCATTTATGCATCCTCAATCGTATACGACCAGCCCGTACGGAGTACCAATTGGCAATATAGGGGTTTCCTTATCTACTCACTACGCCACAGACGGTGTTACTTCATCTAAACACATGTTGTGTTCAAGTTCCCTTGCCTTTCTCCCTTGCAGCTTGCTTCCTCGAAAACAAGAGAATTGATAATGCATCGGTTCATGAGAATGATGATGTGATAGCAGATGCTTATCCATGCCTCATATTATGTTCAAATCCATACCAGCATGAGCTATCGTAAGGTTAGGCACGAAAGACAGCATGGTGATGATGCAGGTGTGTGTAAGTCCCTTGCTGCGCAGACTTGGGAGCATATCAACTGGGTTTCAACGGACTAGAGCCCCTGATACTACTCGAGCATCTAAAACAGAGGGCATGCCATTCCCGAAGCAGACTCTTCCCATTAGTTGCCTTATATACCTCAATTGCGGCGATATATGAGACTAATACCAGCCACATACCAGCATGAGACAATGGAGGCTTGAGGAATCTGATACTTAAAGCGTGGACTTCAAGCCACTCCGAACCCAGCCAGGAGTGTCGTCGAATTAAAGACCAGGTCAGGATGAATATTGCATGGAAACAAAGGGCAGCGATGCAAATCATAATGACATTAAGCTCTTACGTCCATGCTGTCGGGGAAGAAAAGAGGTCGGGAAGGGCAGCTAGCTATCCCCCCAAGGCCGAATTAGAAGCCCGGCACTTCCCTTGTAGTACTTTTTTTTTTCTCATATCAAGCATCAAACGTTATATAGTTTATGTAGATGATAGCTCCGGTGACACTGCAGGCAACCTGTGCATCCCATTGAACTTTGCTGGATATACCTGAGCATACGCCTAGGAGTAGGTACCCAATAACCCATCATGGATGCCAGCAGGTACATGTGAAATTGAATGCGCAGCCGAATCTTTCTTGACGTATTACAGATACATTACCTGGCATCCACACTAGCAGGTATCATATCCCATGCCCCACCTCGAGTCAATGGTACCTTAGGCCTGACTGATGCACATAAGAAATCCTCCTGGATGCATGTGTTCGCTTGTACTCAACAGACAGCAGAGGTGGCAGGTTGGGTCGGACTCTGAGACGGTGTAATGTGCACCAGTCAGCCTCCCTGATCGTCTTGATCTTCATATCATAGACTCAACGGAATACACCAATAAGACCAGGCATAGATCTACCAGTACCACGGCTTCGAATCCAGTATCTACCGACGGAGTACGGAGTAGTGCCCTGCTACGGTGCATACCAACTGACCCACCATTCACACAATGAACCTGCTGGCTGCCCATACGAATGCTTTGTTGGGCTCTTCTTCACGGCCTCCAAGAGGATCAAGTGGATTCACTGTCTGGCCGCTTATTTCCAATGAAGCACTGTTCCCGGGCTCTCGTTTTCAGAGTTTGACCCGGTCGGCAGGCAGCTAAGGTATGCTGCTTGGTTCTGCGGATCGCCGGGACCACACACCGTCAGCAGATCACTGGCCCGTTGGTCACTTTTCCCGAGCTTCTCAGGTGACTGCAGCTTGCATGCCGTTCTGACACCGAGATGGGCCACGATGGCATTGATTGGTATTTCGGTGAGGCACCCAATGTATCACTCCTTCTCCTACATGGTACAATACCCATTAGTATTGCCACTTCATACTGCCGACAGATATCATGATGGTGATGCATTGGTCGAATCCGTGAAACAGACTAGAGAGAGAGAGAGAGAGAGAGAGAGAGAGAGAGAGAGTGTGTGTGTGTGTGTGTGCGCGTGTGCGTGTGTGGTTGGAACACAAGTGATACTGGGCCCTTAATTAACTTAGGCTCAACGATCTCTGATAACTGATAAGGACTCGCATGTGTTCATCAGTGACGTTGGACAAGTGGAGGACATCGATAACTCTGGCACTTGTCACTCTTGCGAAACCGGGGACTGCGACATACTACTAGCTAGTTGTAATAGTAGGACGGCGTGCCCGCGATATTGAAGAGCCCTACGTACCAGTACTACATAGATCACAATAGATATGATATAGATAGCCTACGTCTACGTCTGGATCCTAGGCAAAGTTGCTCGGGAGAAAAAATCACATACGGAGGAGCTCCAAACCAGACATTCGGAAGAAAAAGGGTCAACGATCGTTGCTCGCCTTCTTGAGATCCTCAACTTCACCGGCCTGGAAAGTTTCTGAGCTGTTTCAGGCCACTGACAGTAGTAGTCAGGCCTGAGAGGGCCAGAGTGAATAGCCAATAGCAACAGCTCGGATCGTCTTTTTTCGTCCTCCAGGACATGAAGCCAGCGCTACTTACTGATCTTATCATCGACCTTGCCTGAAATCCAAAGCCGCCTTGAACCTTGGTCCTACAAAGCACCAAGTACATTGATTTCTCCAACAGCTGGGTATGTTGTGCTACCGTGGCTATTGCCTTTCGCGGTCGACTCTGGCTGGCATGGACTCGGCGGCGGAAACCTGTTCCCCCTGTTCCGAGATGCTTTTGTGTCGATACGTGCCGATACCGTCCAAAGAACCAGGGAGCCCAAGGGGGGAAAGAAAGGAAATGAAATGATTCGAGAACTCTTGGCACAGCCAATGATCCGAATTATGATTGACATTGACCATGATGAACCTCACAATAAAACCATCCACATAAGCCGGTCCAGGAGAAAACAAAGGGCAGAGAAAACGCAAAGGATCCGATTCCATGTCCACTAAGACAGAGGATGATGTCACCGTGGGGCGCTGCTGTCCCCCTCCGCCAGCGAACGGTCAACCATCAACCTTCAACCATGGGTTTCCCCTCGCATTTGGACCCAAGAATCGCCACAGGATGAGGCCCAACTTGGGTTTGTGAGGCTTGATGAGCGAATCGGACCCAGGTGGGTTGCACGACCATGTAACCGGGTCTGGTTCCGTCGTCTCCCTTCCGGATCTCGAGCAGGGAAAGGGGAGGAAGGGAGGAACAGAGAAGCTAAAATGCTACTCCATAGATAGTACATCGGAAGAATGCGCTGGGGGATAATCCAGTGGTGCAGGACAAACAAGCCGTCGGACGGGATTGAAATCACGGGCCATGGCCGGGGCAGGGCTCTGTTCCCTTTCCGGCTCCCCGTAACGAAGTCAAACTGTCGAGATTCTCCGGAGTACCACCTCACTGGCTCTGGGGGAGGGCGGAAGAATCTACCATAGTACATACATAGGACTATTTTAGCAGGGGAGGGGGATACTTGCATACTACTATTACATCAGATAGGGAACAAGGGTATGTATTGGAGAGGCATACTTTACCCGTCTTGCTACTATCTGCCCTGCCATGAGCGATCAGGATCTCGTATCGCTGTCGGTATCATAAATCATTGCTTACCAGATGATATCCGAGAGATCACCTGCCCTGGACCACCCCAGCATCGCTCCGGACGGAGTCCTGGAGTAGAGATGGAGTTAATAATAATGAATAATACTAATACAGTCCTGTCAGACACGCCTCCAATTCGCAGTACCACAGTAATAACAGGAACCCACCGATTCCCACTTAATCGCGACACTATCATCATTTGGCCCCTGCTACTCCGTATAGGCGGTGGGGTCGGCTAGAAACCACCACGCTATCTTTTAGCGTGGTGGACTGCTTTCTGTTCGGGGCGTCGGGCGTATGGGGATTTTGGGGAGGAGTATACTGCTTTAGGCAAGGCTGGAGGATCTTTCCCCGTAGTGGTTTTATTAGATCGCGGTGACTCCGGAGTACCTACTACTTTCCACCAGATACTCATCATCTCGTGGGCATGACACCAATCATGATTCCAGACTCCCTTTCTCTCTTTCTCTCTTCCTCTCTCTCTATTTTCGGTCTGTATATGGCCCTCTCAGCTTCGGTCGGTATCTGTTTTAGCAGTATTTACTACTCCAGGCTTTCGACCGTACCTTCTGCTTTGGGCTTGCCACAAACGATAGAATACCTCCCACCAACCGCTATTGGCAATAATCTCGACCAGCAGCAGTCACGAGAGTCAGTAGCTAGGGATGATCAAGGTATGCAAAGGCCATCTCCATGAGACCTTTCTCCCCACCGAACTCGCAGCACGACAATGACAATCTCTCGGACATCCTTTGCTCTTGATGGCTCACTACGATCAGCACGAAGGCCCGGTGACTTGGCGTTATCCCGTCAGCACCCCCTAAAGCCGTATGATATACCAGGCAGATTAAAGGCTCCTTCGTTCCGGCTTCCGTGCGACCAATAACGTGGATAAGGTCTGCTTTCATCCTATCCATTGCTGAAGGTCTTCGGCTACTACAGGTAGGTGGAAGGTCCGTCGGCACACGGGGACCATCCCAAGACCGTCTAATTCATAAGCAGCAGAACTTGTTTTACATTGCCCATCTATGATGCGTTATAAAAAACAGCAACGGCTTTCCGCAGAAGATGCTTCCATGCATGCCTAGCAGTCCTGTCCATCAGCCAAGATCGCCATCGAGAGATAAAAAAAAAAGAAAAGTAGAGTAACAGGAAGACGACACAGATGAACACTCATAGACGAAGGCATAAATTCGAAGAGATATCTCGACTGGACCGAAGATGGATCTATACAAAGCTTGGTTCCGTGGCGCCAAATGACTGCCTCCCTGGACCAGCAAACCGCATTCGTGGGGATAACCGATGTGATACATCATCGTCCAAACATGCACATGGAGAGAGAAGAGCTACTAAAACAAATAGTGAAAAGGTATAAGCCGAGGGCGGATGCGGAGCAATAGCTCTATCCTCCCACTATCGCGTGGGCCCCATTAGCCCCAGCTGCACGTCAGGGCGTGCTTAGAAAGGCGGAGGGATCATGTCCTGAGGATCGACCTTCTCCTGCTGCTCCATCAGCTCCTCGCCAGCGATCTCGAGGGAAACAGCAAGACCGAGCTTAGCCGTTTGCTGAAAGAGACAAGACACGTTAGTGACGAAACCTAATACAGATTCTGGGAGCATCGTAGGGAAGTGGGACTGGAACTCACCTTGGCCTGGTCAATCTCGCCGGCAAAAGTAAGAGCGATAGGCATAGCTATCCGCTTCTCGAGAAGGCAGCTAACCTTTCCAGTGCTGTCGACCTGAGCGCGGAAGGTGGAAGCGCGGAAGTCGTATTTGGCGCCAATGGAAGTGGTGCCATCCCTGCTGGGTCCGCCCATGAGAGCAGCAGCGGCGTTAGGAGCAAACTGGAGGTTCATGTCAACACCAGCTTCGACCCGCTCGGAAAGCTTCTTCCAGTAAGAGGCCGTCAAGACACCCTGAGCCTGCAGCTGAGCACTGGCAATCCAGTCATCGGCCTTGTAGCGAGCACCGTAGGAAAGGGCAGACTCCGGACGAGCGCCCATACTCTGACGCTGCCAGATGGCTTCGAAACCAAGAGCCAGGCCGGGAGTAACGGATTGAAGGTAGCTTCCGACGAAGATTCCGGTAAGACCTCCCTCCAAGTAAGAAGGGTTGAATGCCTTGAGGGATGCGGAAAAGTCGTCGCCGGTGTAGTCATTGTCAATCTGCATCAGGCCCTGGCCACCGGGCATGACCTGGGTGTTGGTCTTGGTAACCAACTTGGGGTTCCAACGGTAATTGCCGACAGCAGCGAGACCCCCGTCGCTTCCGAGGTTGCCTTGCATAAAGACCTAAATTTTCACGAGACCATCCTTAGCCACCCACACACTGTATACACCCAAGCAGGTCATAACAATTGCATCCTACCTTTGGACTTCCGTACATGGCCGAGAAGTTGTACGGGGGCATGTTGCTGGAGCCACCCATGGCAAACGCATGCGACACACGGAACAGAGGGGACATGCCAAAGACCTTCGTCAGGTCCGCCCGAAGACCCGTGAACATGAAGTTAGACAGCAGAACATCCTTCTGGACCTCCCTGGAGATGTTATCCAGGGTGCCTGGGTTCGGAAGGCCGAGGGCGGCCCTGCGCTCTGAGAACGAGGTGTATGCATCCTTGAGGGCAGCGCCCACGGCATTGTCCATGAGGAAGGAAGGCAGAGCTAGAGAGTCGGCCATTGTGATGTCTGAGGAAGGATTAAGGGTCGCTATAAGGGACGGGAAGGAAACGGAGGTTGGTCGTTATACGCGGTTCGTTCTTGTTGGGGGCAAAGAAGGGAAGAGAGACCTTGTTGAGACCAGCCCGGGAAATTGAACGTAGAGGCAAAGAGCAACGTGGGTGATGACACGACGCTCTTGCTGCTTTGACTTCAAGGGCAGTGTCCGACCTGCTCTAGGCGAAGGAAGAGAAGGTAGACACCAGGGCCGATGGAAGGGGGGGGGATTGGGAATGGGGGATGAGGGATAGGTAAGTCAGTCAAGGCGTTCTTTACCAGAGCTTTCGGCTTTGAAAAAAGTCACTGGCGCCTTTCCGCCCGGCCTGCGCGTGGCCGGCGCTGTGGTGCGCCGTACACTAGCCTGCTTCGGGCCTGGCCGGGATAGGATCTTCAGTTTGGCCGCGATGATATAATCTCATTGCTTCAACAGGTGGTTGCGAGTATCGCCTGGTTCTACAGTTCTTGGGTATTGTTGCCTTGCTATTCCCCCCTCTCCCTCAGTAGGTCTCCTCTCTATCTCGGAGGAGTACCCAGTCCTACTCAATCTCCTCCCAGTGGGATGATAGCAACCAATCGGGTGTGGATCGGTCTATAGTTATACCACCTACAGCGCAACCTACAGATAGCCGAACTCCTACTAAGTACTTAGGAGTCCACGGTAGTACTTCCTCCTGCCCTGGCGGTCGTCGACCTGATAGGTTTGTCTCTGCTGCCGCCCGATTGGGCTGACCTGCTGCTCCCTTGTCCCGGCGCAGAAGCTACGAACCTTCGTCACTTGGATGACCTGACCACCTTCCTGGTTGACTGATCGTTCTATCTATCTACCTACCTATCTACCCCTCCTCGACCCTCGTGTCTGTCTTTCTGTTTGCCCCCCGCCTATTTATTCCGGACTGCCACGATCGCTGCCATGGATACGTTATTGTAAGCTCTGCTCAATCGATCCTTCCCAGCCCCTCTCGTTCCTTCTCCCAGCCGTTGCAAGGAATGAGGAGAACAACTTGAGATACTGAAGAATCTCCCGGCGATGGATTCCCACATGCTCTAACGTAGTCCAGAACCGCGGACATCGTCGCCAATTCCCCGCGATTCCGGCGGAAGTCATCCACATTTGTGGATGCGATCCATGATTTGCCTGAGAAGGCTGATCTAGCCCCCGCGCAGCTCTACAGCACCGAGTCCGGCCGACTCTTCCACTCCGGTCGGATTGTCATCATCACTGTAGGATTACCGGCAAGAGGCAAGACGTTTGTTTGACCGCACCCGTGCATGATGGATTCTCTAGTTTGCTAACCCATGCCCAGACATATCTCTGTGGCTTTGGCACGTTACCTTCGATGGTAAATATACTCTACGTCATGTTTATCGTGCTGCCAGAATTAAACTAAAAGCATCACAGGCTGGGTGTGAAGACAAGAATATTTCACCTAGGAGACTATCGGCGTGCTACTATCCCTTATGGTCAAGATATCCCCGATGATTACTTCTTCGTCAACGGTATGCGATGACTTCCACTAGAAGCCGGCTTGAGCGGCTGCAAGCTCGGTATGGGGTTTTGGTCGGCTAATTGAGCACAGCATCGGCGTCCTCGGTTCTTTTACGACAGAAGATTGTAAAAAGATGCCGCGAGGATATATACCACTTCTTGAACCATGAGAATGGACAGATAGCGATTTACGATGCTGTCAATCCCATCGCCTCGGGACGACGGTCACTCGCAAATGAATTTGCCAAACATGATATAGAAGTATGCCGCAGCGTCTTTCCATATTATGGCACCACGCTGATTTCGCTAACTCTGACAATCAGACATTGTTCATTGAGTCATGGTGTGACGATGAACGCATCATTGAGGAGAATGTCCGGAGGGTCAAGATATCTTCACCAGACGTATGTATAGCTTCAACTTTCCTTCCTATCGTCCAATACTCAACCATTGGCAGTACGTAGGGTGGTCGTCGGAAGACGCAGTCAAACATTATTTGACCAGAATAGCCGCCCGTATCCCTCAGTTCCAAACAATGGAAGAGACGGACCTCAACTATATCAAGGTATCTGCCACCACTCGTTATTCTTGGCATGGGCTTCATTTCGCTAATCGTTGACTAGATGATGAACGCAGGCGAAAGATTGATCGTAAACAACCGCAGTTTTGGCTATCTTTCTAATCGGATTGTGTTCTACCTTCTTAACCTCCATATCAAGTCTAGGCACACGTACTTCGCCAGAGTGAGTCTGTCTATTTTGATGCATATTGGGCTAGGTGATTTTTGGCTTACTGATGGCAATGTGAACTCTTAGGCTGGCGTTTCACTGGAAGCGCCCTCTTACAAAACAGACGCCTCTTTATCTGAGCAAGGGGAGGATTACGCTAAGAAAATGACCGAATGTTTGCTGCAGCACAGGGAGGCTGAAAGACAGGCCATGATTGAGCAGGGCGGGAAAGATTATGAGCTGAAGCCGTTGACAGTATGGACGTCTACACGACGGAGGACAGTCGAAACCGCCAAGTATCTCCATGAAACAGGATACAAAGTTCGGCAGCGATCCCAGATGAGCCAGCTGAACCCCGGGGTATGCGAGAAGATGTCGGAAAGGCGAATCCGTGAGGAGTATCCAGACGAGGTGGCGAAGCATGAGCTTGACCCTTATCACCATCGGTATCCGCGAGCAGAGGTGATTATGTCCTTGTCCCATTTCGATTTCAAAGCATCTCTGGACTGACTGGACTGGCAGTCATATCATGACCTGGCGGTGCGACTAGAGCCGATTATCTTGGAGCTTGAACGCGAACAGAATGATCTCTTGATCATTGCGCACGAGAGTGTACTAAGGGTTCTTTATGGTTATCTGATGGCATGCAATGCAGCCGATATCCCATTCTTGGAGTTCCCACGGGACGAAATCATTGAAGTGAGCCGATTGCTAAAGGTCTAATGGAGTTGAGCACCTCATTTAACTGACTTCTCCAGATAATACCCGAAAGCTATCAGAACGAGGCACGCAGAATCCACATCCCTGGCCTGCCCAAAGAAATCATACCCGGCTCGCCCGAAGACATCAAGATTCCCGTCCCACCGAGTGGGGTGACAACCCCACTGGCTGGGGGACTCGGAAGTCCAAAGGAAGGCCTCGCAACGCCGCAGAGCGGCCTCCGGACCCCGCGGGAGCCTGAGAGGATCTCACAGCAGCACGTGGAAGATGTTGTCTAGACTCGCATTTGATCTTGTACATAGTGCCCTGCGATCGCTTGACCGTAAGAGCATCATCGGTACGATTGTGAACGTAGACGGCGCTAGCCCCCGTGAAGCGTAGAAACGAACACTATGTTATCCCTCGGTTGAAGTTCGTAGTTCTCCTCGCCTTCGAGCTCCCAGTCGGCATCGTTGATGAGAACCAAGATCCCGGGTCGCCTATCACCAAATATCAGTATCATCCCATCCCATTCTTCTATGACGATGGACGTACACATTGCCTTCCAGGATGAACAATTCCTTCCTTTGATCCTTCATGCGGTTCTCTACCAGGTATCCCAGAAGAAAGCTGATGGTTGGGCGGCTGCCGTCCTCGAGTCGTGAAGGCAGCGTAATGTGATGCTTACGCTCATTCGCAAACAAGATCTCCAGACCTCCTCTATTTCGCAACAAGTCAATAATGGAAACCGCAGTGCTCCAAGGGGGAACCGAACGTGAACTCAACGGTGATGGCCATGGGGTCGGAACCATCTTTGCCCACCGCAGGGGCAGCAGAAATAGCATCCGTAGCCATATCTATTATATAGAGGGTAAAACCTCGTAGGCCAAGACAGAAATTGAATTGGCGTCGCGGTGCGTAGGTTTGTGCTCTGCCCGGAGACAGCGCGAAAGAAAAGCGATGATGGAGGGGCTCTGGCAGGCCGGCGGGATTCTCGTTCTTATCGATAAGCCGCCAGTCGCCGGCACAAAAAGTCAGCCAAGCGAACCATTCGACGGCCAGTACCAGTTGGCGACGACCAGTCCACCCCGCACTTGCTTTCTCCTTGGTTTCCTTGCTCTCGCCGTGCTTGGACCAGAAACACCCTGTTTGATCGGTTGAGTCCCGACTGACGAGCTTCATGGTCTCCATTACCTCCGAGTACATCAGCGTCGGGGGCAATAGGCATCCCGCCGCCGCCGACTGGGACGTCCAGTTGGGCGTGCTTGCCTTTGGCGCAGATAACAATGTTGCTCTATGGGATCCTAGGGTAAGTATTCCATGCGATGGCTGTGTTGCTTCTGGACTGGGTTGATGCTGACGGCGTGACCTGCGTGCAGGACAGTTCACAGCGCGGGGTCTATTCGCTTCTTGTCGGCCACACCGACAAGGTCAGCGTCGTTCGGTTCTACACATGTCCTTCTTCGGGAACGAAACTCCTCTTGACGGGGTCTGTTGATCGTACGGTCCGGTTATGGCGCGCCAACCCAGCCAATCCACGCCAATTCGTCCACGCGCATACTCTGGAAGGACATACGGGCTCAGTCAATACAATCGCCGTGGCTGATGGGCTGGATCTTGTCGCATCGGGCGCGGCAGATGCTACCGTGAAGATATGGAAGATCAGTGCTCAGGATGAACCAAAAGGCGAACTGGTGAGGACCATACCCATGAAGCCACGCTTCTTTCCCTTGGCTTTGGCTTTGGCATCACTTCAAACGGAGTCGAACGACAGATCTGTGGCATTAGCGGTTGCAGGAACCACCAACGTCGTGCAAGTGTATGTGGCGGAGAACACTGCTGTTGACCCTGATTTCAATCTTTCTGCTGTATTGTCCGGACATGAGGCCTGGGTGCGCTCCTTGTCCTTCACATCGGATAAGCAAAGCAAGACTGGAGATCTGCTATTGGCCTCTGCCAGTCAAGACAAGTATGTTCGACTCTGGCGACTCCAACGGGGGGAGGTTGTCTCTGATACGCCGGCATGTGATGACGACCCCATGCTGGGCGGGTTCGAACCGACGTTATCAAACAAATCACATCAGTTTGAGGCAGCGGGGTCCAAATTTTCTGTCACATTCGAAGCTCTTCTGTTCGGAAATGAGGATTGGGTTTACACTACTGCATGGAACCCTGATCCAGAGCGCCAGCAACTCCTCACAGCTTCAGCAGATAATACTTTAACTATTTGGGAACAAGATCCGGTTTCGGGGGTGTGGCTTTCTGGTGAGCGGATGGGAGAGATCAGCGTCCAAAAAGGTTCCACCACAGCTACTGGTAGTACTGGTGGGTTTTGGATAGGTCTTTGGTCTCCAGACGGCAAGCAAGTTGTGAGTCTGGGCCGCACTGGGAGCTGGCGCTCGTGGACGTATGATGCGGAAACCGATGTGTGGGCGCAATCACTGGGTATCTCCGGGCATGTGCGATCAGCCAACGGGGTTCAATGGGAGCCAACAGGAGGATATCTTCTGTCGACAAGTGCCGATCAAACAACACGCCTTCATGCTCAGTGGGTACGCGATGGACTGAAATCGTGGCACGAGTTCTCACGACCTCAAATTCATGGTTACGATCTAAACTGCGTGGACACCTTGGGACCGGCCCGTTTCGTCTCCGGTGCGGATGAGAAGCTTCTGCGAGTGTTCAACGAACCTGGGCCGATCGCGCAGCTCCTGGAGAAACTTTCAGGGTTCAAGCAGTCTACCGAAGGAGCACTACCAGACACCGCGCAGATTCCCGTCCTTGGATTGTCTAACCAGGCACCTGCGGATGATGCTCCTGCGGGCGAGGATGGAGCAGAGGGTGAAGAAGTTGGCAAGGCCCAGGTAAACCAGGCGCTTTTGTTAGAGGCAAACCAGCCGCCACTAGAGGATCAGTTAGCTCGCCACACATTATGGCCGGAGCATGAAAAGCTGTATGGACACGGATACGAAATATCAGCCGTGGCCGTCAGCCACGACCGCACGCTTATTGCGACTGCTTGCAAGGCGAGTTCGATTGATCATGCAGTGGTGCGTTTGTATGACACATCGGATTGGCACGAGATTCGACCATCTCTCGCTGCGCACACCTTGACCATCACTAGTCTCAAGTTCTCCAGCGATGACCGTTACCTTCTGAGCGTTGGGCGCGACCGGCAATGGGCCGTGTACGAGCGCAGCGAGAAGGATCCCTCCACATTCTCACTCCTGACTTCTAACCCTAAGGGCCACTCCCGAATGATCCTCGATGCCGCGTGGGCGCCTACGCCGGGATCCCCCATCTTCGCAACCGCTGGCCGGGACAAGTCGGTGAAACTCTGGTACAAGAATGAAGGCTCGTTTGAGTGCAAATCCACCATTCCACTGAAAACGCCCGTCACCGCTCTCGCGTTCCTTCCGCATGTATACAAGGACTCCTTCTTCCTCGCCGCAGGCGAAGAAAGCGGAGAGTTGTCTGTCTACCAGGTTGCCATCGAGAGCCTGGAAGCTAGCCATCTGTCGAGCGTTGACAAACTTGCATCACCTTCGAAGGCGATCACGCAGCTGGCCTGGCGGCCGATACCCGAAGAGGAGGCACGTAATTTTGCGCTTGCAGTGGCAAGTGAAGACACCTCAACCCGTATATATAGCTTCTCGGATATGGTTTTATAACCAAGTTGTCATGTATGTACGGAACCAACACGACGAAACAGGAAAACGACAGTACCATGGATTGAATTCGCGTGAAATGTTGAAAGAAGACATGACTCCGGGGATGTTGAATGTATCCGCCCGATCTAGAAACTCTAGAGTTGAAAGATGCCCTGAACCCCTGCTATGCATATCCAGTGATGGTTGTTGAACCAATCATGTTGAATGGCGCAAACGAAAAAGAAAAGAGTAGATAGATAAATGAAGAAAACGAAGGAAACCCCCGATCATAAGCGCACATGCATCACGCATCAGGTCTCTTTTCCAGGCCGTACCCACCCAACCCGTCAAGGGACGGATAGGTCTTAGCCTGGCCCTGATACCCATTTCGGGGACCTCTGCTCTTCAAGTCCTCCTTGAGCCATTTGAGCACGAGCTCACCAAGCTGGCTATTCTGGGAAGACTCTTTAACTTCCTCCCGGAACTTCTCGATGGGACCCCATCGTTTGACGGTACCCAGATGCATGTGGACGAGGTGGGTGGGCCACAGAGACAGGTTATCCAGGATGTGGGTGGCATAGACGATGGTGCAGGGTCTGGACTCGGTTTCGCGCTTGAGGAAAGCGAGGAAGTTGGCCCGGGAGAGCAAGTCCAGATCAACGGTGATCTCGTCGAGCAGGAGAACTTGCCAGGGACGCAGAAGACCCATGGCGAGCTGCACGCGGCGGCGCTCGCCATCTGAGACGGCGTGCATACGCCACCGGAGGTCGATGTCGAGGATCTCGACGAGCTCATCCCGGCGGTCTGGGTAGGCATTACCGCCGACGGAGGCGAGGAGTGTCGGTACGTCAATGTCCGAGCGGACGATGTTGTTAAGAACCCATTCCATGCCGAGGTAGGTGACGCCTTCTAGGCCATCCTTGAAGGGATCTTTGCTGGCCACGGTGATGGTGTCTGTTGGGGCAAGGCGCTTGCCTGAGAGAAGACGGAGAAGAGTGGTTTTTCCCGCGCCATTGGCTGTTGAGGTGTTAATTAAAGGCTGGAGAGAGCTGGAGAGAGCGTGTGATGGACGGACCTCCGATAAGTAAGGTGCGACTGCCTGCGGGGACTTGAAGATTGACGTCTGTCAAGCCGGGGGAGCCATCGGGGAATTTGAACGACAGGTTCTTCACCTCGATTGAAGGCGAGGGGCCATTGCTGTCAGCCATGGTTGAGAGAGGGGGTGGAGGGATCGGGGGGATGAAAGGAGAGGACAAGAGCAAGAGCGAAAGATGCAGTTGATTGTATATATAAGAGGGGAGAATGCCCTATCGAGCCGTGAGTCAACGGTCGATGCAACCTGATCGTATTCCGTCGTATTCGCTATAGATGAGCACTAAACAAGGACCGCCCAAAGCAATCCTTCTGCCGCGAGTCAGCGAATGAAGGCGTGGAAATGAAGTGGACGATAAGATGGCGGCATGGTTGATGAGGTAATGCGAATGCTGAAGGAGGGGATTTCGCCGGCAATTTTTGCCTCTCCCCGCAGCGCCCAGTCGATCAACTCGCGGTTTTCCGCCAGATGGATCTCGCCAGGCAAAGATGCTAACTGAGGCCCATCGCAATTCCTGATGCACACCTTTCTCCGGCCCTTCCTATCTCTCCAGCGCCCCTCCGTCATGAATCCGCTCATTGCTGTCGTCGGTGCGACAGGCACGGGCAAGTCAAAGGTGAGAAGATCCAGCCATGGGTCCCGACATCCGCATGTCTCTCTTTATGCCACTTGCTGACGACTGCAGTTAGCTTGCAGTGGACCTAGCCTCGCGATTTAATGGGGAGATCATCAACGGCGATGCCATGCAGATGTATCGCGGTCTCCCCATCATCACCAACCAGATCCCCGTCGAAGAGCGAAACGGAATCCCGCACCACTTGATTAGCTGTGTCCAGCTGGACGAACAACCCTGGTGGGTGGGAAAATTCAGGAATGAAAGTCTCCGGCTCATCGAAGACATCCATGCCAGAGGGAAAGTTCCGATCCTGGTCGGTGGCACCCACTACTACACACAGGCAGTCCTTTTCAAGGACCAGCTGATTGGCGATAACGCGTCGGGGGAAGTGGAGGATGAGGCGGGTGATCGCATGGCCGAGGATGGCGACCCGACGTCCTCCACCAAATGGCCCATTCTCGATGCGCCCACCGAGGTGGTCCTACAGAAACTGAGAGAGGTCGACCCCATCATGGCAGATCGATGGCATCCGAATGAAGCGCGCAAGATCCGCCGCTCCCTAGAGATATATTTCCAAACCGGCAGGCCCGCATCTGAGGTCTATGCGGAGCAACAGCGGACGAAGCAGGAAGCCATGACCCGTGACGCCTCCCTTGCGGGAGCCGGTCAGTTACGATTTCCGACGATGGTATTCTGGGTTCACTCGGAGAGGGAAACGCTCACCAATCGACTGGACAAACGTGTAGATGGGATGATAGAGCAAGGCTTGATGGCGGAGGCAAGACATATGTCGGATTATCTTCGGGAGAGGAAAGCCCAGGGCGTCTCGGTCGATCAGACCCGCGGCGTGTGGGTGTCTATCGGTTACAAGGAGCTAGCGCCATATTTTGAGGCACTCTACACCGGCACAGTGGATGAGGCAGGGCTAGAGAATCTCAGGCGATCCGGCGTTGAGTCGATCAAAGCTGCAACACGGCAATATGCAGTGTCTCAGATCAAATGGATTCGGAACAAGTTATGGAAAGCCCTTGCAGATGCGGGTTCGACCAATCGTCTTTACCTCCTAGATAGCACAAACGTCGATGCATGGGAGCAGAGCATCATAGAACCGTCTGAACGTCTTGTTCGAGCTTTGCTGGATGGCGAACCCACTCCTGATCCGAAGTCGCTGTCGGAACTTGCAACAACAGTCCTGAGCGCCAAAGAGGCACAGCCGCAGAAGGAGTCGGCATCCATAGCGAAATGCAGGACTTGTGATATCTGCCGCAAGACGATGACCGGCGAAGAGCAATGGCAGATCCACATCAATGGACACGCCCATAGAAGAGCTCTCAAAAGTGCGGCCAAGCGGGCTGCCCGCGATGACTTTCTACGGAGGAGACAGGAAAAACTAAAGGAGGTCCAGGAAGGGGACCATGGATCTGCTGCTGACGGCGATATGAAAGCATCATCCCCTTTGGCATAGAAGATAGACAAATACACCCACCAATATAAATGTCATGGGAACCGAGGCGCAATGCATAGCAATGTAGATGTATCTGCGAGAGCCGTGGAACTATCTAGGGCGAGCCTCCAACTCAGTATATGCTCGCAAACCAAGCCTGCATGTCCGCATCGCAAATATAAATGCATACCTTCCTGAAAGCAGGCGCAGTTAAGTAGACGACCCCGGCCTACAGTAGAGATGGTATCGTTATAGTGATCCGCAAGTCGGCCGAGGTTGGCATAGAACACCCAAAGCTTTATGGCCACGAACTTAAGATCCTGGGTAGCTAGATCATTAGTAGGTAGCGGTTGCACGGCACGTGTTAATGACCAGCCAATGATCGCTGGCGTCCAAAGACCAAGTCAGTTTAGCAAATGCCGCAACTAAATAACCATGCATCAATTCAAGGGCAGTGCATGTATCCCTACTCTGAGTTTGCGACGTAGACTGCAGTTTTACCGCATCTGCGCAGCTGCTTGGGTGGTAAGCTTCTTTTCCTTCGGAAAGCAGTCCATATAGACTGGACCATTTGAAATAGGCTCATGATTTAGATCTCCAGGCCGAAAAGGCCGGAGAGATGATATCGCCAGTCCCGCTCTCTTCCAGTTTGAAGACTTCAATAAGCGACGACTTCTCGCGTTTGCGTATTCTCCAGGTGCCTTCTTCGTGAATGGTGGATTTGAGCCCTGCACCGGTCAGTTCATATTTCTCTTTTCTCCTGGATGATGGAAAGAGGAAGGGTAGGGGTTCGTACATTCGAGGAATGCAGCAGCAAAATTGATGCAAATATTTCCGTCCCAAGTTCCTCGGCCAACCTTCTTGACTTTTCCTGGTATGGAGGCGGTCTCGAGCTCCTCTAGACGATGGACAATGCCTTGCTGGTCACGAAAGCCGACAATGATTTTGGGCACTCCGAGCAAAAATGACTGAGCCCAGAACTTCAGGAGCTTTCTTTCGTATTTGACCATGTCTCGGTCATTCCTTATCTCGGCCGAGGTCTTGAGTTCCACCCAATGAATAGGGTCTTCCTTTCGATCAGGTTTGCAGTCCCAAACTGAAAAAGAGCATTAGAACGACATAATCTTTATTACAAGCATTCGCAGTGGGATGATGGATAGTCTTATGACGCACCGGCATCTACCTCCCCACCAATGACTAGCCGTGTGCGGCCTATTGCGGTGCGGACCACTGAACAATATTGAGCATTGTTGTTCACAATGAGCTCTTCACGGCCTTCAATCTCTTTGCGAGGAGTCGGATTCCACGGCTTATTAAGGACAGACAAAGCCTCAAATTTATAACCTAACCGATCAGTACGCAGTTTGCATTTAGAAGGGGTGTCATTTACCCCAGTAGGCCATCAGATCCTGGGAAGCCATCCCCGGAGGCATTCGCTGGTTCTTTTGGATCTGTTTTTGCTCATTCTTATGGCTGTTATTCTCTTCGATAAAGCTATTCGGAGGTTAAAATCAGAAGTTCTTAGGCACGAAGGGCTTGCAAGCACACACATAGTTCCCTGGGAGTAAGAAAGTTAGCCAAGAGAGCCAAAGTCTCAGTAACGGTCATCCACATACCTGGAAACAGGTTGCATTCATTTCAAATCTATACACAGATCAACGGCTGAAGTAGGAGGTGGTCAATTGAATATACACACCCGTTCAGGTGATCAAATGGAGCTGCAAGGATCTTGATGTGGATGGAGCATGAGCATGTCTTTCAGTTCTACTTGATTGCAGTTCGAGGGGCAATGTCTACCTTGGTCATCATACCTCTCCAGGTAACGATATCAGCTTCGCATTGCTTATCTGTTTCCTTTTCTAGAGCCATTATTGTCTCTAGCAAAGCGTCGAGATGCTCATCAGCTGAATCATCCAGCTTCTGAAATGACTCAAATCCGCGGTTCAGATCCGCAGGAAGAGGAGGCGGATAGTAGTATTTCATGGATGACTCCCCAAGATGGAACTTATGCGCATCATCGTAAGAGAAACATGCAATTTCCTGGATACTGGTTATATTTCGGTTCAAGTGCCCAGCAAGAGGTATACTTAGCTTACCTTCGGACGTCGGATGGCAGCACTGGCTTCGTAGAAGCGGCCGATAGGCTGAATATCAAAAGCCCTGCGGTCCATGGCTTTGCGGAATTACCAAAGGGGTGGGAAATGGACGAAAACGCGCAGGACGGTCACGCTGGGTGCTTTTCAAGAGATACAGCAGGGATGAAGATCACAGGGAGCAAGAGACAAAGGCCTCCTGCTGCTAGCTCCAAGGTAGCTAGGTAGGATTCCTGCAGCTGGAGAGTCTGGAGGGGAAGACGTAGGAAATACGGAGTAGATCATGGCTGCAGTAGTCCAGCTGCTCCGCCGTTCTGGAAGAACCGAAGCACGTCCCCACCAAAAGTCGCCCGCCATCGACTTCCCGGCCACAGCTGCTTGACGTCGTCAACCATCCCTCAGAGTAGGCGTTTCGGATTTGGTGGTCGTCGCTATTTGGGTTCCTCTTAGATTCATACTCTGTGATTTGTACCAATCTACCACGCCCCTTGTTCTCAGTCAACCTCCGATTTAACAGTCACCCCTGGTGATTCATTCGAGATGACCTCACGTATCGACAAGACAATTGCTCGACAACGAGAAAAGTGAGTAAACCCACACTGGTTTTTGCGCATATTATCTAGCTAGTTCCGAGGCGTTTCGGAAAAAATGACAACTAATGTGTCGACGTATTTCCTGCAGGATCGCTTCCGGTGCCTACTACGAAGCTCACCAGCAACTGCGGGTTATCGCTGCGCGGTACATCAAACAAGCGAACTACGATGCGGCGGCAGAGATCCTGGCTGGCGGCGCCGCTGCTCTTCTGAGGGCCGGATCTCAGCAGGGTGCTTCTGCTAGTGGCGGAGATTTGGCGATCATGCTGGTGGTCGAGGTCTACACAAAGGCGGGGTGGGAGATTACTGGAGGTGACGATGATACAGAAGGGCGGGCTCGGAAGAGTAAGTCCCTACGCAGTCTGCTCCATTCTACTCGAAGCAGCGCGGATTGGAGTAACCGGGGTGGCTAACGGCTCCTTTTCTACATACAGAGCGCTTAATCGAACTTCTGCACGAGTTCCCATCCGAAGAGCCCACCCGGAGAAGGTTTATTCAGGAAATCATCGGCTGGAGTGGCCGATTCGGACCCTTGGAAAGAGGCGATCCCGAGCTGCATCATGCTGCTGGATCGGTATATGTGGAAGGTATGCAGACCCATGTTGATTCTGGATGGAAGGACAATTTCGTGACAGACATCTCTAGACCATGAACCTTATGACGCGGAGAAGCATCTCATCTTCGGTACCTCGGAATCCGCCGAGACTCTGGCTAAGCTCGAGTTCGAGTGGTACACCCATGACGAACCGCACACGGCAGCAATCTATGCATCTCGCGCAGTATTCCCATACCTTTTGATCGGAAACCTTCGCAGCGCCAACAAAGCCTTCCTCATCTTCACGTCAAAGCTTTCATCCTCGAACCCCTCACTTGGCGTGCAAGAGGTCAGCAGCGCCAGCTCCGACGCACGAGTCTTCCCCGCACTGCCCTTGGTCAACTTCATAAGCATGCTGCTTCTCACAATCCAGCGCGGTAGTTCGGATCTATTCAAGCAGTTGACTGCGCATTATGCGTCCCATATTAGAGAA
Source organism: Aspergillus sclerotiicarbonarius CBS 121057 (assembly GCA_003184635.1). Lineage (NCBI taxonomy): Eukaryota > Fungi > Ascomycota > Eurotiomycetes > Eurotiales > Aspergillaceae > Aspergillus > Aspergillus sclerotiicarbonarius. The sequence continues at coordinate 642,137 of KZ826320.1, read as the reverse complement.
GTCGGCTTTTGGGACGATGCACTGTCCCAGCTGGGTGAGCAGTATTTCGCAATCAAGGTCCCGAGACAGAGCAACCCCCTTTTGGATATGATGGGCAGCATGTTTTTTGGTGGCGGTCGGGATAACTCTGGTGCTCGGAGGGCACCTCAGGGTAGAGGAGGATCGAAGAGGGTGGAAGCGCCCCCGGCGAGTCTGGAGCTCGACTAGGAGTTTGCCGGGCATTCTGGCGATGTAAAGAATGTAGTTTGAACACATCCTCTGCCATGCATAGTAATGAATATAGATAAGCCAACCGCGATTGGATTGATTAGACCCTCGAGTCAACCTCAGCCTCGTACATCCAATTATCCTCCTCCAAAGCGGCGACCTTGTTTCGAAGGCTCTGGTGTATGTGAGTGAGAATTTCTAGGAACATTAGCCAAACCACGCAACAGCATAGGTCTTCATATCAAGAGTGATTGAGGCTCACCAGCTGGCTCACTGCTCATTCGTCTTTTCCGATTCCGGTACATCATCTCCACCAGATTTGCCTCCATTTCTAAATACCGTCATTAGCGCTTCTGACTTCGGCGCTTTGAGACCGAGTTGACTTCTGACTTACTTTCTTTCTCACGTCCGGACATCGCCTGTCCATTAGAAGTACCACCAACCGCGCCTCCATCCTCCATGCCCTCCATTTCCTCACCATCTTCTCCAATCAAGGGCGGGAGTACAGGGATATCGAGCTTGTAGCTGCCATTCTTGTCCTTGACTACGATCTCCCCATTGTCAATGGGACCGGAACTCACGGATGTAGAATGATCGGATGGAGCGGACTGCAGTATCTGCGTCGACAGGCTGGAGGCCCCATTGTTGGTACTGCTCGGCGCAGAGGAACCCGCGGGACCGGTCGAGCCAGCGCGTCTGCTGAGGTGATGATGGAAGAGATTGCGGCGGACGGAGGTTCCCATCGTTTGGGGGGTGAGGATAGTCGGGGCAAGCGAATATAGAATATGTACTCGTATTAGGGATTACGTATAGGGCTTTGGATCTGGGCCAGCAATATCTGTGACTTGGACGAATAGGTATGTAGGAAAACTGGAGGCGGTAGTGGTGGGGTTGGTGCTATAGCAAGCGACTGGAGGAACCAGGCCAGTGCGATAAAAATGAAGGTAGGGTTGTTTGAGAAACGATGAGGTGGATGAGGATGAAAATTGCTGGCCTGGAACAATATCAGAATGGCTTTGGAGGGCGTGGACGAACGATCCTAGATAATATGAAGGTGGAGTGTTGAAGGCGGACGTCCAAGGCATCGCCAGGAAGGCCATCAACTGGCTACCTCTGCGATCCAATGCGTGTTTGGACGGAATCGGGTCGGCACCTCCATACCTTATTGAGTTGAACGGATAAGAAACGTAGCTTGCGCACTCTGTGGTGCTCCTGCATATAGATAATCTCGGAACCATCCCAAGGCCAGGGCCAGGGCGAACAATAACTACTCTTTTAGGCCAAATCCGCATCCCGACGCGTCTCCGCCTCGCCTGGCGCGTCTCCCGCCCATTCGATCTTGATCCATCCTCAGCACTTTCGCGACTGCTCTCGGACCAGCACACAGCGACCTATTCACCCGAGAATTGCATATAGTCCATAGTAGACTATTCTCCGCCATGGTCCAAGCCGAATCCTCAGCCAGTGCCTCCCGCAATGGCCTTAAGGCGCAGACGGCCGGCGCCCCTCCCGATTATGAACTGCCCTGGTACGTACAGGCCCGGCAGCACAGCCAGCTTAGGTGCTTGCGTCTAACGAGCAAATTCGACGGATAGGGTGGAGAAATATCGCCCGGTCTTTCTCGATGACATTGTCGGGAACACAGAAACCGTTGAGCGTCTGAAAATCATCGCCAAGGATGGCAATATGCCGCATGTTATCATCTCGGGCATGCCTGGTATTGGAAAGACAACCTCGATCTTATGCTTGGCGAGACAGCTATTGGGAGATGCATACAAGGAGGCAGTTCTGGAGCTCAACGCCAGTGATGAGAGAGGTATATCTGCAGGCCACTAGAGGGAGACATGAGTAGGATTTAACCGTCTACAGGTATTGATGTCGTACGGAATCGAATCAAAGGTTTCGCTCAGAAGAAAGTCACACTACCACCCGGCCGTCATAAGCTTGTCATTCTTGACGAAGCGGACAGGTACGTATCGAACAATGAGCTACATTGTGCTACTGGCTCACGGACGGTTTAGTATGACATCAGGTGCCCAACAAGCGCTGCGGCGTACGATGGAAATCTACTCGTCGACGACCCGATTTGCATTCGCGTGTAACCAGTCAAACAAGATCATCGAGCCCATTCAGTCCCGATGCGCGATCCTACGTTATGCCCGGTTGACCGATGCGCAAATCGTCAAGCGCTTGAAGCAGGTGTGCGACGCTGAGAGAGTGGAACACAACGAAGAGGGTATCGCCGCTTTGGTGTTCAGTGCCGAGGGAGACATGCGTCAGGCTATCAATAATCTGCAGAGTACGTGTTCGGGATTTGGCTTCGTAAGTGGAGACAATGTCTTTAGGGTGGTCGACAGCCCCCATCCGATCAAGGTCCAAGCAATGATCAAGGCCTGCTGGGAAGGCAAGGTCGATGCGGCCTTGGAGACACTCAATGAACTGTGGTATGTATTCGGATCCGGTGCGCTCACGTCATGCACTCTTTGGGCCTGTTCTCACCATATCTCTAGGGATCTGGGATACTCCTCTCATGATATCATCAGTACCATGTTTCGAGTCACTAAGACTATTCCCACCCTATCGGAACATTCGAAGCTTGAATTCATCCGGGAGATTGGTTTCACACACATGCGCATCCTGGACGGCGTGCAGTCATTGCTGCAGCTGAGCGGCTGCGTTGCGAAACTTTGCAGAGTCAACATGAAGCCCCAGCTCTTTGAGCCGCCAAAGAACTGAAGTCAAAAAAAATGGATTGAACTTAGATGCAGGCATATCCTCGGTGTTTGGGGCGTTTACAAAGCAGGGCAATGTCAAGTCCTATTTAGCATATGATATCAACGCTTTCTTTACTTGAAGTGATCATGAAAATAATATTCAGGTATCGTTTTATTAGACTCATATCTCATACACTAGACCGCGGACCTCCTGGAGTGTACGCAATCCATCCACTATCAAACACGATCGGCCCAACCCGTAAGACTGGCTTTCATTTCTTCAGCGGCATAGGAGGAGCAGGCATCCTTGCGCCCTCCGGCGGCTTGTTCTTGCTCTTGAACTCGTCGCACATCTGCTCGAATGTCACCCATTCCACGCCCTCGTGCTTGTTGATGTGCTCAATGATTCTAACCAAGTCAGCATCTAATCCAACCGCATCTCCCAATTGAACACAAATAATCCAACAACTCACCTCTCATGCATAAGAAGAACGTGCGGACGACCCGACACATCAGGATGAATAGTCATCGGAAAGACAAACTCATCGTACTCACGATAGAAGTAATCAAAGTGATCCTACCACAAATCAAATCATCAGCACATCCAATCCCGGAACAACACATAGATCAAAAGCCACCAACCTTCCAAATATCCTCCACGTCCCTGGGATTGACCCAACCATGGCTATTCGGCGCCGACTTAATAAACATCATCGGCGGCAAATCATCAATATACCAGTTCCCAGGGATCTCCACCAGCCCAGTATCCTGCCCCCTCACCAACGGCTTCATCCACGTCTCCGCCTTCTGGGTATAATCGATCTTGGTCCACGTATCCCCCGTCCGCAACCAATACATCTGACAATCATGATGCGACATGGAATGATCATATTCGATGCCGTACGAGAGCAACAAATCCGCCATCTCTTTGCTTGTCTCCCACCATGGCGCAACGATGCCCCGCGGCGGTTTTCCACAGAAATCGTACAGCATGTGGTAGGTCTTGTCTAGGATATCCCGTTGCTGCTCGAGGGTCATGTCGGAAGGGTTCTCGTGCGTGTAGCCGTGGAGACCGATCTCGTGGCCGGCATCACGCACCATGGCGCATTCTTCGGGGAAGGTCTCGAGACTGTGTCCTGGGATGAACCAGGTGGCTTTGATGCCGTATTTCTCGAAGAGTTTGAGGAGCCGGGTTGTGCCGATATGGCCGGCCCAGAGACCTGTAGTACTTAATTATGAGTGGGCGGGAGAGGTATTGTTTGAGGCAGTTATATCCATTGGTGAAGGTGTGCATGTATGTGGTGGGTTGGTTCAATGGCACGGCTTACCTCGACTGATATCGCTAGAGCTGTCCTCTCCGCCATATGATCCCAGCCAGCCAGCCACGGCATCGATGTCGACTCCATAACTGACCAGAACGCGCTTCTTGCCCATGTTGGAGTTTGTCTGTGAGGTATAGTATGTGAAAGGAGTATTTCAGGGGAGAGAGGTAGGTATATGCAGTCGAACTACTCCTGGCTATTGTCTTTTATATAGTAGAATCGAGCAGGGAACGATGGAGGGGTACCGAACTCGGTCCTCTGATAATGACCGGAGATAAGCCGCGATAACCAGACCAGGCTGGATATCGAGGTACCTAGGTACCTAGGTATCAGGTCGACCTTATCAGTGTCCCGCTTCATTTCAACCGTTCCCCATTACGACTGGGTATTAGATACTGGACGGTTGACTGCCAGGACCCGATCTCACTAGTGAGATATCCTGGCTTACTCCAACAATGGCGGCCTCCACTTCTGACATGACTCCAACGGCCCGGTTGGGGTATGTTTCGTGGAAAAGTGGGGGTTGCGCTAGATAGTACCTAGATAGTACTCCGTATAGTCTAAATGATTATGGCGTGACTTGTGCATGTGCAACGAGTTTGTGCTGTCTATCCTATAGATGCGAGGAACTAGCTCCTCCAGATCTTTTCAATGACAGTCGCTGCCCCCAGCACCTTCTCCTCTTCCAGTTTCTTGCCAATAATTTGGAGATTAACCGGATGACCGTTCATGGTCTCTGCATTGTAGAGTTCCCAATTCCATGCATCCAGTTCGTTCCTCGGTTGGTAGTCCGCTGGCAGTTCATCTACCTCGGCCCTCACTTGGTCCACGGGGAAGGTGACGGCGGAGTAATCAAGGAAGTTCCAGATCTTAGTGTATCCAACCCACCGCAGGCCTCGGTGTGGAATAGCAGGATGGGGCATCGTCGGGGCCAGGAGTACATCAATGGGTTTTCCAGATGGGGAGCGAGCTGCATTCCATTTATCCAAATAGTTCTTTTGCAGAGCGACTTTCTTCCTGTTAAGCTGCCAGTACTCGTAGACGGAAATGGGCTGCCCGCGATTCACCAGTGCTTCCACATGTGGAATATAAGGCTCGCCAGCAGCTTCCACGTCACGGCGGATGTCTTCACCCCCATCCACTGTGTAAAAGGCGTCCATGAGTTGGATGCACTCCAGATGGTCGGAAACGTCCCAGGTGACTAGTTCATGGCCGTGCGCTTCCAGCTTTGCGGAGAGCTCCCGAAGGGCTCTTTCGATGGGAGGATGGACTTTCACTACGCCATCGTCTAGGATTAGCCCGATTGTCAAGGGTCGGTTCTGGACCTCCTGGAATGAGCTTTCGTTCCAGGGAAGGGGTGCGCATTTGGGATCTAACTGCCACGGCTGAGCATTGGCAACCAGCCGGCTTATATAGCAGAGCGATGATAGATCTCGTGTCATGGGGCCGACGGAAGAGGGAACATGCTCCTGCCCCTCGGTGGAGACAGGAACGCCGTGGTATGGAAGTCTGCTGCTCTATTTCTTTTTTGTCAGCGAAGTCACTTGGGACTGGTAGGTTTACTAGGCTGCAAGACGTACGGTGGGCTTCAAGCTATATAGACCCATGAGGCTCTGCGGGATGCGCACACTGCCACCGATATCCGTACCATAACCTAGGATGGAGCCGTGCAGGGCCAGCAGGACGGCCTCTCCTCCAGTGGAACCGCCCGGTGTGAACTCAGGGTTCCGTGGGTTGACTGTCAGGCCCCAGAGGGGATTCTCTGTTTCCGCCCACTAAAGACAGGTTAATATCTGGATCCTTATTAGTCGAGCTCGAGGCAGACGAACCATAATGCTCTGTGGCAGGTTCGTCTTCGCCAGCACGATAGCGCCCATATCTTTCAACATCTGGACCAGAACTGCGTCCTCCGTAGCGGGCGCAAAAGAGCGGCCCACATAGCCAAGTGTAGTGTCGACACCCTTGATATCAAACTGATCCTTCAGCGTGACCGGAATGCCGTGCAGTGGCCCCTTGACTTGACCGGTTTGTTGGAAGTCGTTATCTAATTGTCGGGCTTGCTTCAACGCATCTTCGAAGACGACCTCGGTAAGGCAGTTTGTCTGTCGGTCCACGTCTATTAGTGTTGGTCTTACCAACAAGCGCGTTTTTGGGGAATCACTCACCAATTGATGAGCTACGACGGCCCTAGAGTCGTGTTCGACATTATTTAGCTGATAAGTGCTAAATCAAAAGGCTACTGTGAACGACGTGATCTGCATACCTCTTAATATAAGCCAAGGTTGTCTGTTCAGCTGTGTATTGGCCGGTTTTCAAGAGCTCGAACAGTCTGGGAATGCTGTCAATGTCGGTTATCTCTTGGATCGCTGGATCATCTTGGATATGAGAGCGCTCTTGGACAGAGAGCACTTGAGGAAGCCGCCGATCGACATCGTTGACCAGGTATGGTTTTAGAAGGTTGTCTCGTAAAGAACGCTTTTGAGAGACAATCTGCCCCCAGGGTTGAAGGCTTCCCATTGTGGTATAGAGTTTAATCTGGACAGGAGATAGAAATTGTAATCAAACTAGTTCAAGGGCATGCGCGTGTCATTTTCTCTTTATATAGTATATCAGCGCTATCAGTTAGGATCTAGATTAGGACTTATCTCTCTCTGCGTCCAACGAGGGGTCAAGTGTGGGCCAAAAATACGGCCTTGGAGCGTCAGCAACTAAGCAAGAGAGATACTATGTGTACTAGGTCAGTCGGAGGTGGGGTCAACCATGGGTCAGAGCTAGTAGGGAGGGACTCGTGCGGAGTATCGAGTCATGATAGGGATGACCTTCCATAGATCCCGATAAGGATGGAATGGACGGAAGCATTTCCGCCGGATCGGTGGTGACCAACCAACTGGCAAGTATTTTTGTTTTTCTTTTTTGGTTGAAGCGTTGCACGGAAAGCAGCAGCAAGGATGCAGGACCCATTTGGACTGTAGATATTCCTCAGGGTCCAAACTCCAAAAACTCCCAAGAAACCCCGGTCCAGTGCCACTAGTACCTAGACTGACACTGGGACTGACTCGTTGAGGTTGCCGCCGTCGCAAAGGGAGCGCGCGAGGATTGGATTTCCCAACCGAAAAGTGGGTTTCGACTGACTGCCTGGGCCGCGGGGCCTCCGCGGCCGGCCAGCTTTTCCTCGATTCTCCATCTCTCCTCGCAGCTGCCGACGGAAATCACTGGCCAACAGATTCGTGGCATGTTGGAACAGCTCCGAACGGCATAGCAGGACCTAGGACCATGCTCTGGCTCTGAGAGGTGTTGTCCGATGCCCTACCATTTGCTCCTCGATTACTAAGTGCCCCCAATCCCCCCCGTCCAATTGAGGACTGAGGACATGCCACCATGAACCCCCCGAGCTCTGGTGCCGCAACATCACCGATGACCGGTGCCATCCGCACCGATTCCCGAAAGAAGCCCTCCGGCGCAATTGCGAAACGAGCTTGCGACCAATGCAAGTTCCGCAAGATCAAGGCAAGCCATTTAATTTTCTACAGACGGAGTCCCTCCGGCTTTCGTCCCCTGTTTGCTTTTTCCTTTTCCTGCCCCTTGTTCCACTCAACTCTATGCTCCGGGCTCCCGAGCTAATCGCCTTAGTAACTGCAGTGCAGTCTATCCCAGCCATGCCGGGCATGTGTCTCCATGGGCTTTGATTGCACCTTTTATCAGCCGCAGAAGAAACGGGGTCCCACTGGGCAGTGAGTTTGTCCGATTGCCTTTATTTTGAGTCCATCCGAGTTCATTAGTCTGATCGTGTCAATCTGTCGCGTATCGAAAGTCGTGTGTCTCAGATCCGGCAGCAGCAGACCCAACTATCGGGGTTGACTGGTACCCAGAATCATGTAGCTTCCAATCCCCTCCCAGGGACTTTCACCTACCAAACGGACTCGCCGTCTCGAGGAGATGGGGGCTCCAACGCGGTTCAACCAATGCAGGATGCTGCACACTGGCCCATGCATAGTGAAGGCACTGTCCCCGTTGAGCTTGCTCCTCCCCAAGCACCAGCCCAAATCGCGCCCGGTTGGAGTTCTGGGGCTTCTCCAATCGAGTCCCATAGTACTAGTGGCGTCAGCTGGAATGAGCGCAACGATGTGGAGTACTGGCTTCCAGATACACTGGATGCTCAGGTACCCGTCTTCGATTTCCCGGGCAGCAATATCTACCTAAAAACCTCTCTCCCATCTATCATACAAACAGAAGCTGCATCTACAGGCCTACAGTCACATCAAGTGGAGGCCACCAGCGTCCCCATGTCCGGTGCGAACGTCCTGCACCCGCAGTCGAATGAGACGAATACGGTGTGGCCCTCATCCATTGTGGAAGCAAACATGATTCCCTGGATTGACGTCTACTTTGACCGTTTACATCCAACATTACCGGTGCTAAACCGATCATCATTGTTCATCCGAATGCTGTCCCAGGAGCACCGCAGGAACCCGCAATTTGGTGCAATGCTTCTCGCGTTGTGCGCATTTTCTCTGACCCAACCCATCGAGATAGACGAGCGACCGACATCATCTTCCCGGGCAAGTCAGGCTCGGTCTATGATGAATGAAGCGACTAAGATGCGAAGCTGTTCCGATTTCGGGGAACACCCGACGGTTGAAGCCGTCCTTACCAGCTTCTACCTGTTTGGTTGTCTATTTGGCAGTAATCAGCATAACGCCGCATGGCTCCGTCTGCGGGAAGCCCTTGATCTTGCTGCTACACTGGGATTGAATAATCCGGATTCTTACCGAGATTTGCACAGTGATGAAAAGGGGCAACGTTTACGGACATATTTGGTCCTGTCAATCACAGAGAGGTAATATCCACAGAATTCGGGCATTCTCCAAGATTGTTTACTAACTGGAAAAATTATACAGAGCTTACGCATTACAACGAAGGCATCCGATCACCTTTTGGGGAAGACCGGGGTTTAGCATGAGACCCGTTCATGATTTTATCCATAGTGCCACCCATAGTCTTGTATCCGGCATCATAGTTCACAACGAAAAGGATGCTGAAGGAATGATGGGACTCGCTCGACTGATGGAGCTATTTGATGCGATTGATGAGGATGTTGTCGATTGCTGGAACCAGCGATGCAACGTCAATGCCGGTTATTGCGAGAAGCTCACAGAAACCAAAGCTTTGTCGATTCACCAAAATCTCAGCCGTGTCAGTGAATCTGAACGGTACAAGGGCTACGACTGGTTTGAACGCTCCAAGTCGGCCATCGGCGGGAACCAGGGCAACCGCCCGGCTATAGGGTTGAGAGAAACTCAATGTGCAGACGTTTTTATTACGAAGAAATGGCTCCAGAACCGCATTTGGGTGCTCTGTTCGACCCATGGTCTACTACGACCGGCATCCGAACGCCATGAGCTTAGCCTCAACTACGCCATCTCCGTTGCAACGGAGACACTTGACATCTGTCGTTCTTTGCGCCTGAGCTCCATGGAAGCGCATGGGATAGGTCTTGTATGTAGAAGCCCCAGAAATAATTTGGTTGCAGTCGCTCACAAGACTAGGTTGAGAAGTTGTTCGACATCGCAGTCGGTGCAATCAGCGTCTTGTTCAATGTCCAAATACCTCTCGCCAAGGGCATCACGGTGGCATCGCCCGCCAGAACGATTCCAAACGCTCAGGTCCCAACAGCTGACAGCCAAGTGCTCTCCAAGACCCTGACAGAAGACTTTATGTTGCTGTTGAGCAGCCTACGAGGTGGAAACCACCCTTTCCTGGAAAAGTATCGGACACTGTTGGGCTCGTTGCACACTACTGGCCATGCTTGGGGCTCGCAATAAATTCCTGGTCTTTACCTCGTCACCGATGATCCTTTACCTTCCTCTTTTGTGTTCTCAATTTGCATTTGGCGCTCTGGAGTCATTATATTGGTTTTCTGGCAAGTACCTTTTTTTTATTGGTTTGATCTAAGCATAGCTCGATCGGATTTGGATACAATGGAAGATCGCCTCACTGCGCTAAAATGGCCCGACTGTACTGGGAACTCGAACGTATCGCCATTAGAATCGTGTCATACAGTCTCGTACCCTACGCAAAGCTAACGGCAGGGACCACGGCAAACTGGTCCATAGTCTTAATGCGTTTATCTGGGAACTGGGGAATCTGGATACATCGTCTCAAGCGAAGACCAATGTTGTCTCCATTTCCATGCAGGAATTTTGGCATGATACATTGCATCGATCTCCACAAAGGTTCGGCCTTTGGTCTCTGGGATGGAAAAGTAGGCGAAGACCAGAATGCAGCCCATGCAACCGGCGAATACAAGGTATGTCTTTGGCCCTAGATTTGCCGCATCAGCCGCTGTTAGCTGGGGCACCACTAGAGTCGTGATCACTGCCGTTGTTTGGGCACATGCGATGGTATAAGCCATGGTGTGGTGGCGGAGCTTGGGGGTGGCCATCTCCGAAGGCAGAAGAGTCGACAAGGGGGAAAACGAGGAAGCCCAGAAGAAGTTGAATATGAAGGACAAGGCCGCAATTGCCATAGCCGAATGACGGTCTCCTCTGTTGAACGCCAGGCCTCCAGCCGTCGCGTCGATGATGAACAGGATGCTCATGCCCACCAATGCAGTAGGGCGACGACCCGTCCAGTCAAGCACGAAGGGAGCAGCAATCGTACCCGCAAGAGTGCAACAGGAGGCTATTACGGTTAGCGAGAAAGGGTCTCCGATGCCAATCTCGGAGAGAAACACGGTGCTGTACGTGGTTGAGAGAATGATGCCGGAGATCTGGTTCAAGGAGTAGAAAGATCCGGCGATCACGGTGCGCTGCAGGTGCTTCTTCGAGAATATATCCCAAAAGGGCGCATTGGCTTTTGAACCCTCTTCGGAACGTTCCATGTTTCGAATCTCATCATCAATCCGTTGTTCGCTGCAGCGGCGCAGTCTCCGCAGATTGTTACGAGCCTTTTCCACCTTGCCTTTAGAGACGAGCCATTGCGGGCTCTCGGGCAAAGGCAATGTCGAGATAAGTAGAAGAGCCGGCAGGGCACACTGTACGGCCAATGGAATCATGTACGAACTCCTGCCTCCTAAACTGTGAGTGCACAACACCACGACGGCGCCCAAGACACCAGCAACCAGGTTTAAGATATTGAACAACGATACGCTCCTTCCTCTCATGGAGGCAGGGACGATCTGCCATACAGTGAGTGAGCGGGTCTTCTAAGGCTCTGAAAACACAAGCATTCGCACCTCTGAAAGATACAGGGGGGCCGTGGTATTGGCAATCCCCATAGCAATTCCGTTGATAAAACGACCCGATACGAAAGCTCCCAGATTTGGGGCCAGCACCTGGAGTAATCCGCCGCCAATGGAGATAATATATGCGATCAACAAGGGGCGTTTACGGCCCAAGCCGGAATTCAGAGGAGAGGCAGTCAAGCCTCCTAGGATTGAGCCTAGCAAAGGAACGGAAAATATAAGGTTTTGGTTGCGAGCTGTGAAGACAAGTTTGCCTGTGACTGGCTCGGGGCCCTGGTACCTATCGACCTTGGGATGCCGTCAGCTCCATGATCACTTCCGCAATGCGTTTTAGGACGGTGTTACACTCACGAATGCAGCCAACGCAGCCACCGGCGAGATGACTTTGTCATCAAAACCAAACACCAACGAGGCTGCGCCAAAAGCCGTGCAAGTGAGGAGCAGGAAGGCATTGATTGTTCCTTCTTTTGACGATCTACTGCTCTCTGCAGCGAAATCGACATGGTGCGCTCGGCTGACGCCTTTCCCGAGATCGGAGGGACGGCCGTCCAATTCATTGGCCATTCCGACTAACCTCGTGCATGCAAGAGCAAAGTGACAGGCTGCTAGGCGAGGAGATTCATGAGCGTCGCAGGGGCCAATCGATTGTACACTTCATTGACTGGCCCATCAGTAAGGCTCTATGGACCAGATGAACTTGTGTAGACGACGATGACAGGGGAGTACCCCAGCTTAACCCCAGAAATTACACCGCCGAAGGCCCATGGGAGGTCTATTTTTAATCTCTTATATTGGGCAATCTTCATGGACGCAGGCACTGCACTGGTGGTGTTTCTCTCGTGGCTCCACTCGCCACGCTAGTGGATCCTCTCTCAGCCATCATCCCTTGGCTGAAACTCAATAACAGGCTCGCTATTAGAGTACTAATGATGCGGAATGCTGCAGGGGCTGGACTTAGACTGGCCAGCCTTGGGACGGATGAGCTCGTTGAGAAACTACATAGTAGTTGAGCGAAATGGTTCCAAGTTGCATCCTGGATGCTGATCATCATGGATTGATGCGGATTGATTGAGTCTGGGGTTTTCTCCGAAGAACCTCCGGAGTTCGACACGCCGTCTGGTTCTTGACAGCGCGCAGTGCCGAGTACGCCCCCCCCCCCCCCCGGTTGGAATGTGCGTCATCAAGGATGAAATTGCTTGAGCTATCTCGTCCATACATTGCCGCATGCAGCCATCGCGGCTTAATTCCGGCCCTTGATCTTATCAGTCGGGGTTGATAACGATCGATTTCACCGAAGGAACAAGGTGAGTGAGCACTGCTCTGCGCGGAGCAGGCTCCGGGCGGTCTTTGGACATCAGCCACGAAGTCGCCGTTCTTCTACTGTGTAGTTCGAATGCGAGATCCGATCCGATGGAACGGAAAGTTCTCCACTCGGATGATGCCCAGCGATGGCGCCCATCTTACCATATCACCGCTCCCCACGGGTGGCTGAATGACCCGTGCGGTCTAGGATATGACCCTGCAGCCCGTCTCTATCACCTGTCGTTTCAATGGAACCCGAAAGGCAATGATTGGGGAAATATCTCGTGGGGACATTGTGTCTCGAATAATCTGCTTACCTGGGAGATATTTCCCGAGCCGTGCCTGGAGCCCACCACCGAATACGATCATTGTGGCGTTTTTACAGGCTGTCTCCGACCAACTGCTGTGAATGGGGCTTCAAATTCCCTCACTGTTGTATACACCTCCGTGGAGCGTCTCCCGATTCACTATACGCTGCCATATATGCCTGGCTCTGAGTCAGTCAGCCTTGCCACTTCACAGGACCAGGGCTTGACATGGCAGCGCCTTGATTGTAACCCCGTTCTACCGCGCCCTCCTGGAACTGTCACGGTAACAGGATGGAGGGATCCGTTTATAGGCAGCTGGCAGCTAATGCTGGAACAACCAGGGGCATTCCAATCCTCTGATCTCTGCGGGCTCATCTCGGGAGGTGTCGCCGGAAAGACCCCAACGGCTTTCGTATACTCGATAAATCCCCACGACTTACGGCAATGGAAGTACTTGGGACCGCTGGTCCACGTTGGGCTTAATTTCCAACCGCCCCGATGGTCTGGCGATCTTGGGGTCAACTGGGAGGTTGTTAACTGGGTACCAATGACGGATCACGAGAACGTCACCAGATATTTTATAATCATGGGAGCCGAGGGATGCTTAGTATCTGAAAAATATCGGAGAAGGACCCCTCGGGCACAGTTGTGGATGTCCGTCAAGCCTTGCTCCCAACAACACGGCATCACCGGTGCTCTCACAACCTATACATTCTCAGGGATCTTTGATCATGGGTGCTGCTATGCGGCAAATAGCTTCTGGGATCCCGTCACGGCTCAGCAGATCGTCTATTGCTGGATTACGGAAGAAGACCTGCCGGATGACCTTCGACACCAACAAGGCTGGAGCGGCATGTTGTCTATCCCGCGGGTAGCAAAGTTGACAACTCTGCACCACGTAAGGCGAGCTCGGCGTTCTGAGCTGAGTGCCATAACCTCCATAGAGACACAAAGAGAGACACAGCAAACCTCCACCATTCGAACGCTGGGCATTCGACCGGACCCACGACTCGAGGGTCTTCGCAACGAGAGGACCAGAATGCACATTGATAATCGCCTTCTAGGCAAACACTGTGATTGCACCTCTCCATCCGACACCCATCTTTCTCTGATGACATCAAGATGGGAAGTCCAGGCTGAGTTCTCCGTTAGCAACCAGTGCAGCGCAGTGGGGATAGAAATCAAACATGGTGACGGTATGTGCCATTTCCCACGTTAGATCCTAGTTTTTTTCACCCACTGACTCTCCACCTAGCCCATTCAGATATGCAGCACCGCACCATTCTATACTGGGAACCATCTAGCGAAACCTTTACAATCCAACGGCCTCCACCCCACGACTCCCGCATCAACCATGACCCCGAGTCCGCCCCACATACGCTATTCACATTCGAGACCTTAGCAGGAGAGCAGAGGGACGAGACGCTTCAGATCCATGCGTTTTGAGACACCAGCGTGCTGGAAGTCTTTGTGAACGAGCGCACCGTCATCTCCACTCGGGTTTATCTTTTACCTGATCAGGCCCGCTGCTCGAGACTGCGTTTCTTTGCCGAGGGAAAGTCAGACTCTCCGCCAGCTATGCTTCTGCAGGCCGACGGATGGGACGGGCTGGGTGTCAGTCAGTAACCACATCCTTTGTTTATCTAGTATCGCCCCGGAGGGACGATTCGACGTGCAAGTAAACACATGATTGGAAGTTCATAATGTGTAATTGTACATAGGTGATTTCCCGAGAGTATAATTAGCGACACAGATAGCCATATGGAGCCATGCAACCGGGTCCGTTCCCACTCGATCTCTATTTAATACGCACACATACACATGACGTGCCCAAGAAAAGGAAGACCTGCACCCATGTGCCCCAAAGAAGATAGGAAAGGGAAGACAAGGAAAATGAGACCCCGACCCATCGCCTCGTTGATCATATTTGATAGATAGTATGCATTATGCAAAGCCGAAAAAAAAATGCTTCCAAACCCCGACCGACCCGGTAATTCCATCATGCACCCGGATAAAAATATGCGAATGGGTATCATTCCATGGGAGACGACCGATATATAGAATAATTTTGTAGGAAGAGGAAGAAACGGCGGGATGAAGGGATAGATAGGTAAGATGGAGTGGAAGAAACGAAGAAAACAAGACACTCAAAACTAGGGAGAAGAGAGAAAACTGTAAAGAAAGATTAAATGCTAGTATGGTCATATCATAACTACTTTACCAAGTTTGGGGGGTCGTAAATTCACTGGCGCTGCCAGAACTTCCAGTTGGGGAACGCCTTTTGTCCGTCGCGTTTGTAAATGCGCCAGTAGTAAACGGGGACTCCGGCCACGATGAAGGCGACGACAATTAATGTCTGCAGCGGTTCGGCGATAATAGCCCGGCTGAGAAGGAAGAGACTCACGCAGCAGAAGATGATGGGGGTGGAAATCCAGGTCTTGTAGGGGCGATGTAGGTAGGGCTCCCGCACGCGGAGAATAATCAGGCCTAGCACCGTGACGAAGTAGAAGGTGTATCCGGCTACACCGTAGAAGGTGACGAGGGTCTTAAATTCGCCGACAATGATATAGATTAGAGTGAGTCCGCTGTTTAGTGCCATGGCGTTAATGGGGGTGAAACCGATCCGCGTGCCGTCTCCGCATAGGCGTGCGAGGAACTTGCTCACCCATGAGCGGCGCTGCAGTCGATTGGTCGACGTATTACGAGTCCATAGATTGCCAAAGATTGAGGGGAGGTAGCCCTCTTTGCCAGCAGCATAGACCAATCGGCCACTTGTGAAGGTCGTTGCGTTCAGGGCGCCGAAGCAGCTTGCGGATACCACCAGCGCGAAGACTAGGGCTCCGACAGAGCCAAACACTTTATCGCCAAATTGGACGGCGATGGTATTACTCGCTTCGATGGTGGAATGGGGTAGAACGAGGATGTAGGAAATGTTTGCGAGGAGATAGCAGAGGATGACCACTGGCATGGCCGTGTGAATCACTCGTGGGAGATCACGGTTTGGGTTTTTAAATTCGCCAGTCACGTAATTTGTCTAAGTGGTGTCAGTCAAAGCATGATGGGGTAATTGGGTGTAGGAGAACGCACGTTGTCCCAACCGTCAAATGCCCAAAGGCCTGCGTACAGAGCTACAGCCCATGCGGATACGTCGAGGTTCGTACCCTCAAACCAGCCGGTCTTCCATTCTTTGTTGGCACTTCCATTTGAGGAATGGCCTGTAATCGCCACAATGATACCGATGATTGCGACACCGAGCAACGCGACAAATTTGAAGAACATGAAGAGGTCGCCGATGCGCGCAGCCACTCTCGTCGAGATACAGTTCAACAGTGTCACAACGAATATTCCACCGAACGCAACGGCCTTGTTAATCCATGGATTAATGGTCTCCACGTCGGCACCAACTACAGCCCTAACGACGTACTCTCCGAAAATGATCGCGATGATGGCAGCACTACCCGGCTTCAAGACGAGGACTGCGCACCACGTGAACAGGAAGCCAGCCAACTCCCCGAAGATCTTGGAGAGGTATACCTGGGAGCCACCATTTAGAGGAATTGCTCCTCCGAGCTCTGCGTAGCTGGCTGCCCCCGTCCATGCCAGTAGGCCCGCAACCACCCACGCAATCAGCGACGCACCAGGCGACCCCGCATTAGCATTGACCTGGCTGGGAGACGAAAAGATACCCGAGCCGATCACCAGTCCAATCACAAGAGACAGACCATTCAGATACGTCAATGTTTTATTCCTTTCCAACGAGCCGTCGGCGATACCGGCCTCTCGATCCGCGGAGGAGGCGCCCAAAGGTGCATAACCACCCGTCGTCTGCGACAAGGGAAACAGTGTCGCCCCGAAGTCGAAGGCAGAGGATATCGAGTAGGAGCGGGCTGATCGGGGTCGTCCTGACGCCGTGTGCGTCTGTGAGTGAGAGCCGGTGAGAGGGTCTTCATCTTCGAGGGAGAGCTTGCGCGACGACGAGATGCCCGAAGGTGATGAGGAGCGGGAGGATCTGGGGGCGGAGTCGGGCGAGGAGGCCAACGAGGCCAATTCTAGGGAATCCCGGGGAGCATGGTAATTGCCCGACCTGGATTCGGAATTCGAGAAGGTTATATGGGACATGCCGTCCAGAGGAGGTCGGGGTTGGGGTCTGCTCAGGAGCTGCGAGGACGAAGGCGGGCTGTTAGGGACGGGCGTCTTCCATGCCACTGGGGAGGCTATTCTGGAGCGACAAGTGAACGGAGCAATCCTTCCTCCCCTCGATAAAATTGCAGAGGGCCAGCAAAGGGGGGGGAGACAGCAACCAGCAACCAGCAACCGAGGACGACGGAAGAATGAAGAATGAAGAAGCATGGAGGGACAAAGACGCCGACAGGAAATGCGACTCCCTGCGTCCGGGGCCCGATCGGGGCTAGCGCCTTGGGATCATCGCACCTGCTTTTTATAGCGTCATGGCCACTTCCCCATCCAGGGCCCAAATTTCCCCCATGAAGCCCCGCGGGTCCCCTCAGGGTCTGCTCCGGCTCAATGCCTCGTCCACAGCCGCCAGGCTCGTGATACAACCCCCGAGACGCCATGTTTCCCACTCGTCGCTTTCGTCCTCGCCCTCACCCTCACCCTCACCCTCATCCTCACCCTCTATTCCGCCACCAAAGCACCAGCGATGGCTGCGACTCGCCTTCATAACGGCCGCTGCGGCCGGAATCGGCGCTCTCGTCAGGTCACAACAGGGCCCGGACTCGTCGACCTTAAATCCGGTCAAATTCACCCCGTATTACCTGGTGTCCCGCGAGCCGGTCTCATCGACCGGGAGCTTTTTCATTCTTCAGCCACCAAAGGAGGATGGAAGTAACCATACAGTCTACGAGGAAGCATGGAAGACGGGGGTCTGGAGCGTGATGTTTAAACAGCCACAGCTGCAGATCGGAAGAGATTATACGCCCCTTCCATCCACCTCGTCGGATGAAGAAGACGATGAGTGTCTGCGCTTTTTCATCCGGAAAGACCCCTTCGGCGAGGTCTCCCGCTACTTGCATAGTCTAGATATTGGAGCACCCATTGAAGTGCGTGGCCCGCGAATTGAATGTGAGATTCCTTCGGATACGCAGCAGATCTTGTTCATCGCTGGAGGCACAGGGATTGCCCCTGCATTGCAAGCTGGACATACGCTTCTTCGCCGCACAAGTCCAACCCATAAACCCAGAATACATATCCTTTGGGCCAACAGAAGACGAGAGGACTGCGTTGACGGTGTGAGCGACTCAACTACGACTACAACGGCACCACAAAGGTCATGGTTATCCGGCCTTTTCAAGTCTTCGAAGGATAAACACCCCCCTGTTGACCCACCGCAGGATGCTGGCACTTCATTGATTGTCCGGGAATTGGAGGCTCTTCGATCGCAATATCCTGGTCAGGTGAGCGTGGATTACTTTGTCGATGAGGAAGGCACCAGCATCGGGAAGCAGTCGATCTTGGACTCCACCAGCACTGCGCTATCTTCCCAGGAGCCGGGCAAAGGGAAACACAATCTCATTCTGGTCTCCGGACCGGAGGGCTTCATTAGCTACATGGCAGGACCAAAGCTCTGGGCTCAGGGAATGGAACTGCAGGGTCCGCTTCGGGGAATCCTGAAAGAACTGGAGCTGCAGAATTGGGCTGTGTGGAAGCTGTAAAGAGAGGGAGACGAGATGCAATGTACGATAGTAGCCATAGACTTCATGTACCATGCCCACACTCATACCCCAGAAACGAAACCTCCGATAGCGGAGTCTTGGCACGGCCATCGCCGCGGAGCGAGAATTAATGTCTGCCTCCTAATTGGTCGATCGCCGGAACCGGTAACTTTAAGCAAGTTCGAGTCATAAATCCAATTCGCCTTCTTTTCCTTCTCCTTAGTAGTCTTTTTCATATTCCTCACGCCTCTTAGCAACATGCAGTCGCGATTGTTGCCCTCCGGCCCTGGCAGGCGCTGGGCCTCCCTTCGTTGCCCCGTGACTCCGCAACGACGTGCGTTCGCCTCAACCCGGCTCTTTTTCCAGGATGTCTTCCAGTCGCAGCTCGAGGACCCTGCCTCCGCAGCCATCTTTTCGTCCCTGCAGACTTCCAGGGCCGTCCCCCAGACCCTGACGGAAAAGATCGTTCAAAAGTACTCGGTAGGCTTGGCCAGTGACAAGTTCGTCAAGTCCGGCGACTATGTCACCATTTCCCCCCACCGGATCATGACCCATGACAACTCCTGGCCTGTCGCCTTGAAGTTCATGTCGATCGGTGCGTCCAAAATACACGATTCCAATCAGGTCGTGATGACTCTCGACCACGACGTCCAGAACAAATCGGAGAAGAACCTTCAGAAGTACCGCCAGATCGAGGAGTTTGCGAAGCAGCACGGCGTCGAGTTCTACCCAGCAGGACGAGGAATTGGTCACCAGATCATGGTAGAGGAAGGATTTGCTTGGCCTGGTACACTCGTGGTCGCCTCGGATAGTCACAGTAATACCTATGGTGCTCTAGGTGTTGTTGGTACTCCAATTGTGAGAACCGATGCAGCCAGTATCTGGGCGACGGGTAAGACGTGGTGGCAGATTCCTCCGGTGGCCAAGGTTACTCTCACCGGAGTTTTGCCACCGGGCGTAACTGGCAAGGATGTCATCGTTGCTCTGTGCGGTCTATTCGGCAAGGATGAGGTTCTGAACCACGCCATCGAGTTCACTGGCTCTGAGGAGACCATGAAAAGTTTGTCTATGGATAATCGGTTGACAATTGCCAATATGACGACGGAATGGGGTGCTCTGTCTGGACTGTTTCCCATGGACGGCGTCTTGAAGGGCTGGCTCAAGGCCAAGGCCACCACTGCTGCTATGGGACTCGCTGATGGGCCATTCAAGACTTTGGCCCCTCGGCATTTCACTCACCCCCTTATAGAGCAGCTGTTCGAGAACCCGCTCATTGCGGATAAGGGTGCGAAGTACGCTAAGGAGCTCTTCCTGGACCTTTCTACCCTTTCTCCATACATTTCTGGACCCAACTCTGTGAAGGTGGCAACCCCCCTCAAGGAGCTGGAAGCCCAGGATATCAAAGTCGACAAGGCCTACCTGGTCTCCTGCACAAACTCGAGGGCTTCGGATATCGCCGCCGCTGCTAAGGTGTTCAAGGAGGCCGCGGAGAAGAACGGTGGCAAAGTCCCAAAGATTGCCGATGGCGTGAAGTTCTACATCGCTGCAGCATCCATCCCAGAGCAACTCGCAGCGGAAGGGGCTGGTGACTGGCAGACTCTCCTGGAAGCTGGAGCCACGGCTCTCCCCGCAGGATGCGGGCCTTGCATCGGTCTTGGAACAGGACTGCTGGAGCCCGGCGAGGTCGGCATCAGTGCGTCGAACCGCAATTTCAAGGGACGTATGGGGAGTACCGAAGCCAAGGCGTACTTGGGTAGCCCCGAGGTTGTCGCTGCGAGTGCCCTCAGCGGAAAGCTTAGCGGTCCTGGCTGGTACCAGACCCCTGAGGGCTGGACCGAAGTGGTCCGAGGCGAGGGCGATGGCATCCGTGAGGAGGACCGGATGCTTACGAACGAGCAAGCCCTTGAGAAGCTCATCGGTCAGCTCGACGACCTTGTCGCCGATGGAGAGAAGCGCTTTGCTCCGGAGGAACCGGCCGAGGAAGAGGGTGGCCTGACTGAAGTGTACCCCGGATTCCCAGAACGCGTCTCTGGCGAGATTGTGTTCTGTGATGCAGACAACCTAAGTACGGATGGGATCTATCCGGGCTTTTGGACTTATCAAGATAATGTCACTGTGGAGAAGATGGCGGAGGTGTGCATGTCTAACTATGATACTCAGTTCGCCTCGATTGCGAAGGAGGGTGACATCCTTGTGACTGGGTACAACTTTGGCTGTGGTAGCTCCCGTGAGCAGGCGGCTACTGCTCTTCTGGCGAAGAAGATTCCTCTTGTTGTGGCTGGTAGCTTTGGCAACATCTTCTCCCGCAACAGCATCAATAACGCTCTGATGGGTCTGGAGGTTCCGCGCCTGATCAGCCGTCTGCGCGAGGAATTTGGCGAGAAGCAGCTTACTCGTCGCACCGGCTGGACTCTGACTTGGGATGTCCGGAAGAGCCAGATTGAGGTCCGGGAAGGAGAGGATGGGCCCAAATGGACTCACAAGGTGGGGGAACTGCCGCCGAACGTGCAGGAGATCATTGCGCAGGGTGGCTTGGAGAAATGGGTCAAGAACGCCATCGAAGCGTGAGGGATGTAGGAAATGAAAAGCGCGACTGTCGACCACTGATTCTTTTGATACCCGAGCCTTCCAGTCTTCGTTTTGGCACCTGGGATGATTGCATGTATGGGTGGGAGTCCAAAATTAGATTTACTTAGTCATGGGCAATGTACGATTACAACTTTCTTTGGACCCTTGGTCTGGGTCGTACTTGGTTACCGGTGCTTCAGCCCGGCGCCCACGTGGCACTGTTCCCAAGACCCCTCGAGATAAGACGACGACACGACACGGGGCGGTGCTTGCACGACGATCGCCGGCGAGGGTTCGACACGGGCGCGGCCGCGTTGGCCTGCAGTTGCACGGCCTCAGCCTGCCTCAGCCTGCCATGATTCGCCCCAGCTCCGATGCCTAAGCTAAAGCTGAACCTCCTCTGCTGAGGCCCTTCGGCCGTCATGTTTCCTGCTCTGCTTTTCCTCTTCCTCTTCCCGTCCTGATGTCCCATTGATGATTGCAGCCTCCCGATGGATCCCGTCTCCGCCATCGGCCTTCTGTCCGGCGTGTTTCAGATCGCTCAGTTCATCAAAGACACCGCCGGAGGGCTGGCCCAGCTGTATGGCAAATACAGTCATGCAGACCTCACCATTCAATCGCTCATCGGCGAGCTGACAATCATCCGATCGGCCATCACCCAGCTGCATGAATGGGCGAACTATAATGTCCGGCACTCGGCCCAACCCGAGTTTGTCGACGGGCTCGAAATCGCTCTGGACGGTTGTCGCGCGGTCATGGAGGTTCTTTCCGATGAGGTTTCGGCTCTGACAAAGGGCGCATCCCTAAATGGCGATGGGATCGGATTTCGAACTCGAGTGAAAGTCGTCTGGAATGAAGATAGCATGCGAGAGCATCAGGAAAGACTGCGGGCGCAGGCCCAAGCGTTGCAGCTCCTGCTTCAAGCCTGTCTTTGGTGAGCATTCACCTACGGCAAGCAGCAATGGATCCCTGTGTGCTAAAGATGACCTATTAGTCGGACGTCGGCCGAGCAGGTTGAACTGCTACGAAGAGCGGAAAATCGCCAAATCATCGCCAGGGTCGCCAGCGATACAGCAACCCTGCGGTCCTCTAGCAGCTATGCAGCCTCACGAGCGGAAAGCACGAGCATGACTCGTCGCTCATCAACTGCAGGGGACACTGTCTTCGAGTTCGATAGGACTGTAGTGGCTTCCATTCCCTACAGGCGTGCCATCCGACAATCTCAATCCAAATCTACGATGCCGGATGCAGTCAATCGCAGCAGCCACAGCCCGATTACAGATGAAGGGTATGGAAGTGGTGCTGCGAGTAATTCAAGCCCGACAGGAACAAATGCGGTATCTCCAGTGCATCCCTCTGCGTCGATTAGCCTTGGTCATGGCCACAGCAGGAGCGTCTCGTTCGCACCGACTTCTTTGCAGCAAAGTCCGACCCAGGTCCGCAGATGGCAGTCGGACGCAACTGGCTCCTCCTGGGCAAGTCGCTCCTCCGGGTCACGGCGTGAAAAGATGCGCTCCATCATCCGACAACTCAGGCGACCCAGCTGGTCAGCAGCACAAGCGTCTGCGCGAGCTCCTATGCGAGGACCGGCTGAGCGACGACTGTACGAAAGAGATGTCAACACCAGTACTAGCATTGACTTGACAACGCCAGATGGGGCGTCTGCTCCGCCAATTGTGAAGTCATCCCAGGCGGGCACCAGATCTGATGTTGAAAGGCTTCTCGAAAGTGGCCATGACATTGAAGCCCGCCACGTCTCTTCCCGCAGGACCGCCCTTCTAGTGGCATCGCATTGTGGCAACGAAGCAGTGGTCGACCTACTGCTGCAAAGGAACGCTAGAGTTGATGCTACCGACAAATCGGCCTCCACTGCCTTACACTTGGCTGCGTCGCGTGGCCACGGCAAGGTTCTTGAGCTACTTCTTCCGGAAAGCTTGGATATCGAGGCACGAAATGCCAATGGCCAGACTGCTCTCTGGGTAGCGGCATACCACGGCCAAGCCGAAGCCACAAACCTACTGCTTGCCTGTCACGCCAAAGTGAATGCGCGCGCTGACAATCAGACGACCCCGCTACATCTGGCAGCAAAGTGTGGCGATATAGTGATCACCAGGCTCCTCATTCTGAACGGTGCGGACATAGAAGCCAAAGATGGGACGATGATGGCGGCGCTGCATTACGCCTGCGAGGGGGGCCATCTGGACGTCATCGAGTTGCTTCTTAATCACAAGGCGAACATCAACGCGGCTGGAAGCGACCGCAGGACGCCCCTCATATGTGCTGCTGCCCTGGGTCAGCTGCTCGCGACGCAGCTTCTGCTCAAGAGGAAAGCGTCGACTCGGTCTGTTGACGATGCTGCCATGACAGCATTGCACTGGGCGGCCTTCAATGGACACACGGAGATCGTTGACCTCCTGAGCCAAAAGAAAGAACTCCTGGTCAAACCCAACATAGCGGGACGAACTGCCCTGCACCTTGCTGTGATGAAATCGCAGTTTGCGGTGGTGGAGCTGCTCCTTCGTAAGAGTATGCCTCTAGAAAGTCGCTGTCTTTCGGGGCTCACCCCGCTTCACTATGCGTGCATGGCCAACAGCGCCGAGGTCACGAGGCTATTGCTTATTTCTGGCGCCAACATCGAAGCCCCAGCCGAGACGGACCAGCGCAGACCGGTCCATCTTGCGGCGGTGCGTGGTTCGATGGGACTGCTGAACCTGCTATGTGATAAGGGGGCCTCTCTGGAGGCCCGGGATGCTGCAGGAGACCGAGCGCTTTGTGTCGCCTGTCGCTGCGGACATGCAGCTGCCGTCCAAACCCTATTGGATCGAGGATCACCCGTATGCTTGCCGTATAATATCCGGTCGGAGGAGGACTCGCCGTTGTGTCTAGCGGCCATGGAAGGACATCTGCCAGTGGTCACGCTTCTTCTCCAGCGAGGCGCGTCGGCCATCAAGCGTGACGAACGGGGGTGGCAGCCCTACCGCTACGCCGCTTATCATGGGCATCCCAATGTGCTCCGGCTGCTCATGTCCTGCAGTTTGGCCAAAGAGGATGCGGATCTCGGTCTGACTGTGGAGCGAATCGGCTTTGCGCCCTCGGCGGATATCCCCGTCGAAAGGAAACGGGAAGTGCAGGGCTTGTTGGCTCAGATGCAGCACCCGTCAGCGCCACTGGCCGAGAGCGCCCCCGTCTGGACTCCTCTGCATCATCCCGAGCCATCTCCAATGGCAGGGGCCAGTCCCCAGGAGCTCCCCGGCACCTTGGAGCAAGGACTCCCGGCTAGCCGATCTCAGACGCCCGAACACATGCGTCGAGGCCCCAGTGTTTATCGCCTTGAGTCGGAATTCCGTGACGTTCCGCAGATTCTGGAGGCCAACGAACGGGCCTTTGCCCCGATAAACGAACAGATTGCCATGCCCCGCGCGCGGCGTTATTATGACGTACCAGGAGGCCCTGGTCCGAGCAGCCCGTTTCACCAAGACGAGAGGAGGGTTCGTCCAACGGACTCCCCAGTCTCTCTGACGGGTGTACATGGCTTGAACCCTCCGCCCTTGGCCTGGCCATCACACCCGGACAATCCAGGGGAGTCCAGCCAGGGCCCGGAGCGAGAGTGGGATTCGGAGTCATCTATATCTTCAGTCTACACTGCGCAGGAGGGAGAGGTCTTTGAGCTTGCAGCATAAATTTGAACCGTACTATGTAGTTTAGCTAGACACGTTGCCTCAGTCCCGGGCGAGGCACCAAAAATAGCAATAAGCATGGCCTGGCATGCCTGCCACGTGCCCCCGGTGTCACTTTCCCCCTTAAATGAAAGACATGTCTCAGTCTCACGTCCAACCGCCAAGGCTTATCCAGTTATCCGGTTATCCTAGTAAGCCCACGCAGATGACTAGGTAGTTAGTCCGTTGACACCGATCTGAAGATGACGATGACCAACACAATCCCTCAGGAACCAGGCAGCCTTATTGGCCTGGGGCATTCCATGGCTCTTCGTTAGATCCCGTACCATAAACCCTCTCGGGAAAACAATCCAAGATCAAGAAGATAAGACATACTATCTAAACATAGCCGAGCGCGAAAAAGCAAACCTAGACCTCCCCAACCCAACCAGAGGCTTGAATCAATAGTTTATACTGTACGAAGGCTTCCTTGATGATGTATTCGAGATTTATATTTAGTATCCATTCGGATATCGTCATCCATTGATGTCAGTGACAGGTGAAACAAGCCCTGAGTTGACTCATTTATTGGAATGGATGGGATGGGGGGCCGCGTTGGGATTGGTGTGCCTTGTCTTTCCCTCTCTCGTGTCGATGTCGATGTCGATGTCGGTTGCTTGTAGGGCCTGATTTACTGGGCGTTATCGAGTCAGGTCAGTTCGGGTCGGTTCGGTGGTGGTTGTGTGATTGTGGCTGTAACTACTGATAAGGTGCTTTGAAGTCAGATCTGATCAGACATATATATACTATATATGAAGGTTGGGTGCTGGGGGTGTTGTGATTCAGTTCTTTCTGTATACCACATATCTTCCAATTATCCACATAAGATATCTACCGGGTTAGTTGTGATTGTCTATATTCATTCACTCTTGCGCACTCCGCTACGGGATATCCATACATCCCCCACTATCTTACACTACACTATTCTATACTATACAATTCGGTCGCACATTCCTATTCATCATGGGTCGAGGAGGATACAACGCTCCCGAGACGACGACGGCGCCTGCGCCCGCGCCCGCCTCGCCGGGTTCATCGTCCGTCTCGTTGCTATCTCCGCCACCTTCGTCGGACCTACCGCTCGTGCAGGGTCGTGGCGGGTACAACAAGCACTATTCTGCAATGATATGAGGGGAGAATTTGGACACCGGCCGAGGAAGAAAGCAGGGATGGGGATGTGGGCGAATTCTGGGAGAGTCGAGCTTTGATACGGATGTGGACGCCACCGTTCACAGTGCAGTATCATTTTCCAACACAGAATCTACACCGGTCAGCACAGCGAATGTCTTCAACAGCACGACACGACTTACTTTTCGAACACAACGCCCAGCACATCCTCCACGTCGCCACTTTCGCCACGGCCGGTGATCTTCGCCAGAGTGTCGGCAGAGGAGCGCAGATGTTCGGCGGCGGTCACGATGTCTACTTCTATTTCTGGGTAATCATGGGCGGAATCAAAGGTTCGCGGCGTTTGGGATTGGGTTTCGGGTTGGGTCTGGGTCTGGATCAGGAAGTCGTCTAGGTGTTCCAAGCAGCGTTGTAGATTAGAGCTTTGGCGATGCGTCACGCCGAGAGAGTCTTCCCAATATGAATGATCGTACTGTCCGTTTTCGTCCCCGTCGATCCCTGTCGGAGAGGCAATCTCCTCGAAAGTAGTGATCAGTCCCCGTAAGAACTGCTGGATGTAGCCTGGATCGGATTGGCCGGGGCTGGTCAGTCCGTTGGTGGCGTCTAGACAGGAGATGCCGAAGATGCGCTGATCTGGCACAGCCGGGAAGAGCTGACCAACTGTCGCGGCGAGTTGCTGCAGCGTATCATCGGCTGGCAGGCGGTCACATTTGTTGATGGCCACGACGACGCACTTGCCAGCCCGGGCACAGTCGTTTGCTGCGTCGAAAACCTCTGGCTCGACAGCTAAGCGGTACGGCAGCGCCCCTCCGTCTTCCACCGAGACCACCACAATCACCACGTCCGACTCCAATGCGCGAGCCTTTGCCCGCCGGATACCCTCTTGCTCCACGGCGCCAATCACCACCTTCTTCTGTCCAGTCGGGTCGTTGGGCTCAGAGCGGATCCCCGCCATATCGCCGAGTTTGCAGTACCATCCGCCGATGTCGATTCCGACATCCACGATATCTCGCGTGGTGCCCTCCTCCGTGCTGACGATGGCAGCCTCTCTACCCACGATACGGTTCAGAAGTGAGCTCTTGCCCGCATTCGGAGCCCCCAGCAGGGCCACCTTGATGCCGTTGCGCAGCAGCTCTCCCTTCGACGCGTTCTCGATGTGAAGTGCGATTTGCGCGCGCAACGACCTCACCTGCGACGCAACCGAGGACACCAGCTCCTCGGTAGACTCGTCGAAATGTTGGTCCTCCGAAAAGTCGATTAACGCCTCCAGCTCGCCACGGGCATAGAGCAACTGATGCCGCCATTGTTCATACCGTTTAGACAGGGCATCACTCGCGCCCCGGACGGCAAGCCGACGCTGCTGCTCGGTGTCCGCGGATAACGTATCGCCCAGCGCTTCGATCTGCGGAAGGTCCAATCGGTTGTTCATGAAGGCGCGACGGGTGAATTCGCCCGGTTCGGCGTAGCGAACCGTGTAGTCCGGATTGTTCGTACGGGATATGGCGGTCAAAACGGATTTGACAATGGCGGGCCCGCCATGGAGATGGAGCTCGAGGACGTCTTCGCCGGTGACGGTCTTGGGGCCTGGGAAGTATAGGACGAGGGCGCCGGCGTCGAGAACACTATTGGGGGAAGGCTTTTGGGTCGGATCATACAGGGTGCGGACGACGGCGATGCGGGGTCGAGGGAGCGGCGCTTCAGGACATAGCGATGTGTAGATCTGAGAGGGAGAGGGGCGTTAGCTGCTGGAGGGAGCGTGATGGTGGATATGGCATACTTGCGCACATGCCGGGCCTGAGGCCCGCACGACGGCAATGGCAGCCCGGCCAGACGCGGTCGAAAGTGCATAGATGGTGGAATCGGCGTCGAAGATAGACTGAGCCGGGGTGGACCCCGAGAAGTATCGGCGTGGAGGAAGGCGCGGAACTGAGCTGCGGGCAAGTCTAGATGGACCAGCGGCGCACCGATTCCATGATGGGCGAAGGGGGGTCGCCCACCGCAGGGTCCGGATGGCCGGTGAGCGCATACGCAGGACGGCCGTGAGTAGGCGTGCAATGGATGGACGATTGAGAGGAATCGCCCTCGAGGCACGGGGAAATTCGGGGGAGGCGCATCGGCGAGGCCAAGAATCACGTGAGCGCCCGATTGCATCACATACAGTGCGACTACGAGTCCACGCATACAAACAGTGCCAGAGAGATTCATGTAGACAATCCAGGAATCCAGTAGATGTATCAAAGCCAGATCACAAGGTCCCCTGCGCCCCTTCGTCACGCCTGCGCGCCGAAAGACACACACTCGGCCATGCGCCTTGGAACCCTCCCCCGTAGCAAAATGCACCTGCTGAAACGACATGCGGATATAAACGGAGAAGGAGAAGGAGAACGGAGAAGGGAAAGGAGAACAGCGAAAGGAATTATGTACACAAAGAGAGGGCCGGAGCCAAAGTCGGCAAACAAGAAGCAAAAAGGAGGCTGTGAATCGCTGCAAAAGAGAACAATATACGGTGGAAGAAAAACGGAAGGCTGCCCAGAGAAAAGAGGAAAAGGCCAGAAAGTGAGCAGCATATCGACCCGGTCCCATCATCCTGGCATATTATACACTCAAACAAACATAGTGAAATCTTTCCGAGACGACATGAGTTAGTCTATCAAACATTATATTAGGAAAGAGGGGGAAGACGCTCCTTTCGGACAAGGAGGAAAAGATTCAAGGATAAAAAGTGCCAAAGAAATGAAATCAAAAGAGGGAGGGGGGAGAGGCACATCCTGCCTACTCGACGGATCTGCTCGACGGCGAGCCTTCCATCAGCTCATCGTC
Organism: Aspergillus sclerotiicarbonarius CBS 121057; assembly: GCA_003184635.1. Classification (NCBI taxonomy): domain Eukaryota; kingdom Fungi; phylum Ascomycota; class Eurotiomycetes; order Eurotiales; family Aspergillaceae; genus Aspergillus; species Aspergillus sclerotiicarbonarius. The sequence goes on along the minus strand of KZ826320.1, from coordinate 613,137 downwards.
ACCGGGTGACTGGAGCTGTTGGTCTGCAGTGGGGGACACGACAATTGCCGGCGTCAGAGGTGGCTGGGGAATGGCATCTTCCCCGGTTCGAGGACTCGCCGCATCGTCCGGCTCCAAGTCGGTCCTGGGAGGCGAGATCGGCTCCGGCACAGATTTAGGAGCAGAGCCCTCCGTGCTATCTTTACTGGTGCTGGAGGCTCCGTTCCGTCTCCGTAGCCGACGCTTCCGTCGTTCTTCTTCGGCGGTTTCTCTTCGTCTCCTCAGTCGGTCGTTGTCCACGTTGTCTCGAAGACCCTGCAGCATGCTCGCGGCGCGATCTGCAACGTCTTCGCTTTCCGACACATGCTGGGAGTCCTTCTTCGCAGTCTCGGGAGATTCCGCTTCCAGGAGGGGAGGGCTGAGAAGTCCCGTTTCGGTGGGATTGGCGTCGCTGCTGTTGTCATTGCCCGCCTGGGTACCGCTGCCGTCGTCCTCGGCGTTGTTCCCACCGTCAGGGGTTTCGTCATCCGGCATCTTCTGGCCTGAGGCGACGCGGATCTGGTGACGCTCCTTCAGCCTAGCACGGCGGCGGCGGTCACGCTGGTCTCGAGCCTGGGGAGCTGCAGCGCGCAGCTTCTCCAGGAGCGAATCCATGGCCCCGCTGGTAGCTGGCGACGCTGGCGCATCACCAGCCGAGGGAGCACCATTGGCAAGACTGGCATTGATGTTCCGCTTGCGAGCCAACGACGCCTCAGTGCGTCTCCGGCTTTCTTCCAATGAAATGTTCTTCTCCTTGGATTTCTGCACGAATCACAGTTAGCGACAAGATCAGGAATGAAATAGACGGTCCAACATACCTTCCACTCCAGCAAGAAGGAAGCCAGTTTCGCGAAGAAGTCTCGTCTGGCGCCCTCGTCGACATTGTCCTCTCCATAGAACACCATGATGTCATCGTAGGATTTCACCATCTCATCCAAGTAGAGCTGCATCTGCTCGGCTTTCCGTCTAGCATCCTTCATACTCCGTTGAACGACCTGGCTAACGCGATCCTGGGGGTGGAACTTCTTGGGGTCGCTCAGGTTGCCTGCGTCCAAGCTAGCCTGTACATTCTTGATGTTGTCGATGTACTTCTTCGCATCCGTCCGCAGCTGGTCCACATTGAGTTTCTGGATGGAGATGACCCCGTTGATCTCGTCCGTGAAGCCCTCCCATTCGGGATACTGGTTACGAACGATTCGCTCAACCAGATCCGCGAAAGTGGTCTCGTTCTTATCGTCCTTGACCATGCCGAGACGGGCGAGAGAGCTCAGCTTGAAACCTTGAGCCTGCTTATTGGCATCGTTCATGAAATTACCAATATCCAGGATCAGACCGAGAACGTTCATGAGAGAAACGGAATCCCGCAGGGATTCGCTGACCTTCACGACCTGTTGTAACTTGGCGGATATGTGCTCATAATCCAGCTCAAACGACCGGGTCAGTCCAAGAGCGCGCATTCTTGCCTTCCAGTAATGGTTCAACTCGAATGCGGTGTAAAGGTAAATCTGGTCCTCTCGCGTGAGCTCGGTGGGGTCTTGTTCACGCTCCGCACTGGCAGCATCTGGGCCCGTCCAATCCCTGCTGTATGGCGCCATCGACTTCGAGATATTCTCTGGAACCGTACACATTTCATCCCGCTGAAGGAACTCCATGACGACCAGGTTGTCCAGAATATCGGTGTCACAATGGATGATCATCCGCACCACATCTTCAGCAGGGAATTGAGAGAACTTCGCCATCGCGATCTGGAAGTTCTTGGACAGCTCGTTGGAGATGATTTGTTTCTTGTCCTTGCGCTGTTTGGCTGCTGAATTGCCTCCAAAGATCTTGGTCTCCTTGGCCATAAACAACCTCTCCACCTCGTCCAACACACCTTTCTTAGCCAACTCCACATACTTCTCCTCTTTCTCCTGAGCGGTGGGGGCATGGGACGCCCACACCGTCACCTGTGGAGCATCAACCTTCTCCCAGTGAAGGGCCTTGAGCTTCTTCTTAGGCCTGATAGATGGCATGAGAGCAGTCTTGTGATGAGGGAGGGCTTGGGAGGCCATGTAATTGGCTCGCCATCCTCCAAAGCCAGCGCCAGGCGGAGGCGGCGGAGGGGGAGCACCAAACGAAGCACCTGGCGGAGGGGGAGGCGGCGGCGGAAATCCTGCACCTCCAGGAGGAGGCGGCGGAGGGGGTGGTGGTGGTACTCCAAGGGCACCACCGGGCGGAGGGGGAGGCGGTGGCGGCGGCGGCGGGAATCCTGCGCCTCCCGGCGGCGGAGGAGGAGGCGGCGGGGGTGGGGGAGGGATTCCAAGAGCACCACCGGGAGGAGGAGGGGGGGGAGGAGGCGGAGGCGGAGGCGGAGGGGGGATTCCCACGGCTCCCGGGGCAGGAGGTGGAGGGGGAGCGGGCACGCCCTTGCCCGCCGGCTTCTCGATTTCACCCTCAATCTTGGGTCCGACGGTGGCAGCACTGCCCTCAGGCGCCGTGGTTTCAGCATCCTCCGGAGCAGCAGCGCCCGTTTCGCTGTCGTCAGCGTCGATCTTGGGTACCCGCGAGGCGATCTCTCCGAGGAGACCGTTCGCCTGCTTGGGGTTCAGTCGGGGTCGATGAAGGTCCACAAGACGTGCCTTCTCGTAGATGATCTCTCCGTTCTCATCCACCTCGCCCTCCTGCTCCTGGCCTTCGAGCTCATCCCTCTCCATGCCGGGCAAATGGCTTCGCTTCCGATGGACGGATCCCAGTGCAGGAACGTTCTGGCGAGCATGCTCCTCGAAGTCATCGTTTGGTTCGGCCTCGCCGTCCATCTGCTCGCGGAGTTCACGCAACCGGTCTGAGGTAACATGTTGGCCCCAAACCTTGCCCTCCAGCTTGAATTGTGTCTTGGTCCGTTCGAGCTGCATCTCCAATCGTTCCAGGAGCTTCTCACGATCCAAGATCCCTCTCATGTGCGATGGATCTGCTTCTGCTAGGTTGTTCTTCTTGGCATTCGAAGCAGCGATATCCTGGGCGTCCCGAAGCATTAGGTAGAGCTCTCTGGTTTCCAGTTCGTTTCGTTGCAACTCCTGAGCGCGCAGCCTTTGCACATCGGCGAGCTCAGACCGGATTGCCTCCTCCCGTCTCCGTTGAAGCTCAATGACACCGGTCTGCTCTTCGATCTGCTTCTGCAACTTCTTTACAAGACCATCTGCACCCAGTTCGATCTGCGCCTTCATCTCATCACGCTCCGCGAGGGCAGCCTCCGCGATCTGACGAGCCTCCAATGATTCATCGTAGGCCTGTCTTGCCTCCGAATCCGTATGCAACTTGTCTAAGAGACTCTGCACGGTAAACGTCAACCCTTGCCGGAGGTCCAGGTCGGGTAGCCTTCGGTCCATGGCCACGTAGCTGAGCATGGCATCGACGAGCTGGTACATGCGGAGGCCATCCTCTCCGGAATTCTCCCGGATTAGGAGCATATGTTGCATAGCAGAGAGGAAGTAATCATGAGCTCGAGTACCCTGTATCCTTGATGCAATAGCGTCTGTTATTTGGAGGGGATCGCTCATATCCTTGACCTCGCCCTCGATACTATCCTTCACGCTGCTACTCTCGCGCTGGAGGAGATCCTCGTAGTCAATAGCCTCATTTTCTCGGAAGCGCTCGATCTGCTTGTCGATGACCTCATATTGGAAGCCTTCCATTTTCGTCATGAGACGCTTGATGCCGCAAGAGATGAACTGCGCGCGAATATGACAACGCAGCTGCAGGTCATTCTCCGGTGCGTCCACCAGCATATTGATAAGGAGCATGGTTGAGACAGCATACTCCATGAGAAGGTTCTCCATGCCTATTCCACCGCTGCGATATTCCTCGCTTGCACCCACCATACTGCCCATCTTTCCACGGCCATCGATGGTTACCTCCACGATACGCATCCAGGCATCAAAGCGGCCGGTCTCTCCGTGGTGGTTCTTGACATGATCCATAGCCTGGAGGACCTTCTGATGTCCATGCCCTTCGGCCCAGTGACAAAGAAAAGTCAGAACCTCGCTGACCAGCTTCCTCGTATTCAGCCGAGGAGACAACAGTGAGCTCACGAGAGCCACGATGACCTGCTGGTGAGCAAGAGCATCATCTGCGCCATACTTGTTGTTCATGAGTGCCTTCAGGCACTTGACAATATCATATTCACGATCCAAATCCTTGTCGCCCGTCGGGGGCGCAGGAACGGGACCAGAAACCTTCCTCCGGTTGATCTTGGAAAGAACGTTCGTCAGGGCTATTTGACCTTGAGCTTCGACAAAGGCCTTTACCCAACTGATCGGTTGGGTCCGCAGACTGACGCTCAGACTAGCTAATTGTTTCGACGTGATTGAGTCATCCATCACTTTCTTCACATACCACTCTGGACTTCCCTCTTCATCAGCCCGCTCGAGAATCCCTGTTGGCCCATCATGGCCATGGGTCTGCCGAGCATTCTGCCGCCGCTTCTGTTCGCCTTGTATCTCCGTCAACCGATCTTGATGAACCAGCGTCCACTTTTTCGAAGCCGGGTACGCAAGCATCTGCCGTTTGGCCTGCTCCGGCAGATTCTGCCAGCCTCGCTTCTGCATCAGTTCCAGGAACAGCTGGTCCACAACCCGATCGTCCCTGGGGCGAGTCAGGTATTGCTCAGGGTTGGTCGGTGGCTTTGTAGGTTGCGAGGCTTGGGCCGATTGCCACGCGGCTTGTGCATTCGATAGTCGGCTGGAGGTCCCATTGGACGAGTAGGTGTTGCGGTCGGCGGAATGCGAGGTCGTCAGCGTGCGTGAAGAGCCATCGGATGAGAAGTAGCTCGAACCCCGAGTGTCCCGGGTGTTGGACGAAAGCGACGAGTGGACACTGGCCTGGTCGAAAGAGATTCGGGAATTCGCAGAAGAATCTACCGTAGAAGAAGAGTTGTGACTGAACCCCGTATTGGCAGCCGAACTTCCCGGTCGCCCCCATTGCTGGTAGCGAGCACCCTTGTCCCCAGACGAGCTTCCCGCCATGGTTATATTTGACGAATGCGGTGGCGGACGAGGGCCGGTGGGGTGGGAATAGGAGTTGTTGTCCCGCACACTGGCCGGATTCCAGGCGGGATATTGGTGGAAATCACCGCCTCCCTTGGCGAGATGGTTCGGGGACGGTTCCTTGCGTGGCGACGTTTCGGCCTTGGACAGATAGTCGATGGGAATCGGCGACTTGGTGTCGGCGGGGAGACTTTCAAATGGGATGGAGGTAATAACACCTGCAGTCATGGAGAGTGCGGCCGGATCGATATCGGTGGAAAAGTCCATGGACTGGACGGAGGAGCGTTTGGAATGGCGAGAGGAACGAGAACCAGCGGCGCTTCCAGGAGGTGCGAGGCTCTCGAGTCCGCCATAGGCATCGTAGCGGTCGTCTACCGGCTTCTCCTTGTGCAACTTCCTCCCGAAGAACGATTTGCCAGCGGAGGTCTGTCTCGATTTGTCAGGCGCGGACGTGGTGGTTGGCATCTTGACGGACGTCGCTGGGGAAATGCAGGGCGCAGCATGAGCGTAATCGCTGGGCAGGCAGGTGCGTCGAGGTCGCTCACAGTCGTCGGGGCCTGTACACGGACGAGGTGCCGTCGCTCTCAATCTCTGCTTGGGCCACGATCACCTCCACCTCAAGGCGACAACTTATTCCTGGCACTCCTGACTAACACTAATTAATAGCCGCTGCGGAGCAGCGTTGGCACGAGGAGGGGAGAATGCCACCAAATCGAGAGGCTTCTTCCAACAACCGGAACGAGAGGCGCACTCGAGAAAGACAGTCAAAGGAGCGGTCTGTGGGTGACGGCTCCCAGTAGGGCTATCCTACTCTGGTACTCCCAGAATCGGGGCTTTAGTGGCTGGAGTCTTTTTGCACGTCAGGACTTGAAGCACGGGCATCAGGGGGGGGGCACTGAGGCGGCTCTAGAACGCGGTAGGGACCGGCTGGCCCACGTGATTCCGCCTCCCTCTCCGCTGCCTCAGGAATCCACGCCGCGCAGTGCCGATCACGTGGCGCTGTCAATGCCGCAGGCTTCCCCGGAGGAATGCAACCGTTGGAGCTGTCAGATGGCCAGCGTCGGTCTGCCTGTTAGTATCTGTATCTCCCGCCTCCCCGCAGTGACCGGGCTCATTCCAGCGCCGTCGCAGGTCATGCCAGGCCTTCGCTGTTGATCGGGGATCCCTGGCTTATTCGGCGCCGTGCTCCGCGCCTCCTTCCGGCTGCTGCCTGCCTGTCTTTCTTGCATTCTTGAGACTGTTACATGACGACCTGAGCACCAGGTGCCAGCGTTCGCGTCACAATGGGTTCTGCAACTAACTTTGCCAAAGTATGCTCCTTCTCCTCTCTGTGAATTCAACCCCGTTCTAATTGACTGCTCTCTCCAGACCATCATCATCCCCGCCGTGATCTCCCTGACCCTCTACCTCCTTTTCTCCTTTGTGATCATCCCCTTCTTCCGCCGGTACCACCAGCGATACTCGCAGTACCTCCCCCTACACACCATCTCCGCGCATACCACGACCCTCCGGGATCGCATTGCAGACGCGTTGATGCGACGCTTTCTCCCCTCGGCCTGGCGACAGCCGCACTTCGAGCAGAACGACAACATCAGTATATACGAGGAGGAAGGGGAGATCATGGTCGGGATGGACCTGGATCCCACGCGACGAGAAGCGCTCGAGCGACGACGCAGTACGGCTGGTGACGCCGAAAGTCGGCTAAGTCGGGAACTCGAAGCGGGATTCATGGACGACAGCGACGATGAGGGACATGCCCCGTCACATCGTTGATTCACCAACATGTCTACACATATACCATATTATAAGAGTTATCTAGGCGTCGAGGTGGGAAGTAGAACACTAGACAAAGGATAGATTGTTCTCGTACTGAACTTTATCGCCTGCGCCTGTCCTTATCGATGCCTTGCTTCGATAGACTCGCCGCAGCAGCCAGCAAGACATACATAAGACCTACAGGCCACCATCTGCACAATCAATGCAATGCACGACACAAGCAAGTATATGTCCGACCCTTGGTTACCTAGGCACTTCCTACATAATATTACCACCCCTTACTTGGCTCCTCCTTCTCCAACCACCTCAGCATCTACCCACTCCAACCCCAACCCCCAAACAAACAACCCAAGCAGGCAGGTACCTCAGGTACCTTCTTTCCGTATCCACAAGCTTTCCCCTCCGCCTCCTACAATCTAGTACACATTAAGACCACTCCTTTAGGTACCTACGTACCTAATACCTACCCAGTACTGTGTACTAGATAACAGATAATACTAGTATTGACCGAAGCCCAACACCCCACCAGTCCAATCCAATCCAATCCATCCCAGAACCAAATCCCCTCACCCCCCAACAAGAGTATATCCCCTCAACTACCCCGAACTACCCCAAACCCAATTTCCCCTCCATAGATCCTCAGTACAGACAGAAACATACCTACCCCGGACATACGGAATACCTATACGTAGGAATACGAAGACGCAATCACTAAACACACACTACTAGTGCTGATCGCAAGGTCGGTCCATGGTTGGGGGGGGTTGTGTTGTCAAGCTTTGGGGATCGGCGCCCCACTATTATCTATCTATCTATCTACTATCTAGCACTCCGTACGTATCTAGATATTGATAGTAGATACGGTGTAGATAGGAGGAGATAGATGGGGGTGGGTGGGTGGGTGGGTTGGTGTCTACGGTCTAGAAGGATCTGTGGGGTTGTAGATTGTACTAGGTAGATACGAGGTAGATTGGACTAGACTCCAATGTTGGGTCTTGCTGGAGTTTTTAGTGTAGGTAGACGCAGTCGTTACTGGGGTACGGAAAGTTGGGGTGATCTCGGGAGGGGTCCGAATAGTTACTGTATAGTGATTTACCTAGTAGAGTTACGAGGAGGAACATCCATTTGAACAGAAAAGGTATGTATTTTAGGTATCATGGCTAATCATAACGGAAAATGGCCGAAAAAACAGATCGATCCATGCAGCTCATCATCTCATCCGGCCATTTAGGCCTTGTTGCGCTGGCCGTAGGCCTTGGTAACGTAGTCACCCTCGTGGACAATGAGGTCCTCGGCGCGGTAGTCGTGGCGGCCCGAGAAGTAGCTCTCGAGGATGGCCTTGGTGCCGTTGGCGTAGCGGATCTGGGCGTCGATCGAGGTACCGGACATGTGAGGGACCATGGCGTTGCCGCCGCCCCAGGGGCCCTGGACAGTGCGCAGAGGGTGGTCGGCCGGGGCGGGCTGGGGGAACCAGACATCACCACCGTAGCCGCGGAGGTGGCCAGACTTGATGGCCTCGGCCACGTCCTCCTTGACGACAATGGCACCACGAGCGGTGTTGACGAGCCAGGAGCCTGTTCGAGTAGGTTAGTCTTCGCGTCAGGCAGTCCGCAGTCAATCCGGGGCGGCTTACCCTTCTTCATCTTGGAGATCAGCTCCTTGTTGAACAGACCGCGAGTCTTCTCGTGCAGGGGGCAGTTGATGGTGACAACATCGCACTGAGCAAGCATCTCCTCGAGGGAGTCAACGCGACGGCAGCCGATCTCGGCCTCAACCTCGGGCCTAAGAGGCTGGTAGTCGTAGTAGAGCAGCTCCTTGCAGTCGAAGGGCTTGAGACGGCGCAGCACACGCTCACCGATACGGCCAACGGCCACGGTACCGACGACCTTGCCCTCAAGGTCGAACTCGTTCTTGGCGACGGCAGCAACGTCCCACTCGCCGCGGCGGATCTGCTCGTGGGCGGGAACGAAGTTGCGGACCAGGGTCAGGATGGTCATGACAACGTGCTCAGCAACGGAGGTGACGTTGCAGCCGGTGACCTCGGCGACGGTGACACCGCCATTGGTCTTGTTGGCAGCGTTCAGGTCGACGTGGTCGGAACCGACACCAGCAGTGACGGCGATCTTGAGGTTCTTGGCCTTGGCCAGGCGCTCGGCAGTCAGGTAACCGGGGTGGAAGCTATACCACGGTCAGCAGCGGTTCCCCTTGCAGTGGGGCTGTAAAAAAGAGGGTCACGTACGGAGTGGTGATGATGACTTCGGCATCGACGAGCTCCTTGTCGAAGGTCGAGTTCTCGCCCTCCTTGTCGGAGGTGGTGACCAGAGTGTGGCCCTGGTCCTCCAGCCACTTCCTCAAGCCCAGCTCGTTCTCGGTGGTACCCAGAAGACCGGGCTGCTGCTTGGCGTGCTCACCACCCTATTGTGACCGGGTTAGCTGGAGTGCTCTTGGCGAGGGCGGGAATCGAAGCTATTCGGGTACTTACGTCATAGAGGACCATAAGAACCTTGCCCTGTAAGTTCGCAGAGGCGGTTAGCGTACGTGCACCAGCAATCGAGTTGGCCAGAGGAGCAGCCCGAAATGGGCTGCTGGCCGCAGGCGTGAAAGCTCCCTTGGTGGAAAGGAGCGAGGTGGCAGGGCGCCGGAGTTGGCGGGAGAAAGAGCGCATAAATACCATTTTGAAGATGAGTTAATGGAATAGAGATAGATAGGTGAGATGGAAGATGGAAGTCTGGATGATGATGGAATCCTAGGACAGGAGGGGGTCAGCTTGTCACTTAAATATCATCCAGATTAGAGACGTAGAAGTAGGATCATCGAGGGATGCATCGGGTTGCAATTCGGAGAAACCGAATGAGAGGCAACAGCAGCAGCAGCAGCAACAGCAACGGCAACAACGGCAACAGGGGAAAGCGGGGAGACGGGCGAGTGTGGAGAAGAGGCCATGCCAGCAATGATCAATCATCATCGCCTGCCAGGCAGGAGCTGATGAGGGCTGCAGGGGTGGCTTACCGAATGCGGTGACGGAGGAGATAACCTTGGTAGCCGCGGAGGATGAGCAAAGTATGATGCTGAGATGGATGAGGAGGATGAGGAGGAGAAAGACAGCAGGAAGACGGGGATTTTAGCCCAATATATAGACTTTGCTGGGTCCCTTTTTGAGCACTAACAGTCCTACTACTACTGCGTAAGATCCCCTCGGTGGCTATGTTTCCATCACGGACTCCATCCACACCTGATAGGAGACCGTCAAGCAAATGCTCGCCTTGGAGGGTGGGAACCTCGATGGAACCTCGGGTGGGAACTCCAGCCAGAGTTGGAGGTCCAACCCCCACCAGTCACTGATCGTCCGCCCCAGCGACTGTTTTGCATCGGCACCGGCGACGGTTCGGATACCTTGTTCTCCGCACGCGGGACGACTAGTGAGTAGTAGGACTAGCAGGACTAGCAGGACCAGTATGTACTCTGTAGCTACTCCTCCTGTTAACAAAGTTCGTATAGATTGATATCGTCGAAGCTTGTAACCCACCCTGGGGCCGCTGACACTTTTGATGGGCAATACGGGGGATACCACTGACCCAACCGTGGTCATAGATGCCATCCAGCATCAGTAGGGGGGTCCAAGTCCATGCGGGGTTCTACAAGGAGACGCTGACATGATGCCAGCCTGGAAGCTGGATGGTCGGTGAGGGGAACCCGAGCCAGGGCCGAACAGGTTGCCTCCCGGGACTATGTCGGGCGTGCGTGGCCTTGTAGGGTAGGCGGCTAAACCTGCCTGCCATCGGCAGGGCAAATTGGACCTTCCGGGTTACCCCTGTCCCACTCGGATAGCACCCTATCGTGGACTCCAGACCGTCAGAGTCTCAGAGACAAGGATCTTTTAGCTCAATCCAGCCATCGGCGGACAGAATTACTGCTTCCTGCGCTTTCGAGGCTTCGCCCGCCCCGCATTATCCCCGATCGGGATAGCTCTACCTTCCCCTCACGAGGGGATGCGCCGATATCCTCCCTATCCCTGATCGGGACTAGCTGCAGGCCTCGATGAGGGGAAACCCCTCACCCCCAATCGGACACCTAATAGCAGTTGGCCATCCCAGATCAATGGAATGCTACTCAACCACCAGACTCGGAATCCCAAGTGCCGTCGATAGCGTGATCCCTCTCAGTCTAGGCCGGGCACGGCGATCCACCTTATCTGCCGCAGGGGAGGCGGACGGAGAGAAAAGAGGGTTGCTGATACCTCCTCCGCAGTCAGCCCCGAATCCTGTCCACAGCTCTCCGCAGATAAACCCAGCTCAAGCTGGCCATGGTCGCATGAAATGCCTCAATTTACTGCGCTCCAAGTACCGAGCTACCCCCGTGTTTCAGCCGAACCAAATCCCTCGGGGTCGTGGGCATCGTCTCAAAAATGGAGACCCGCTCCCCTGTCAACGCTGTCAACAATACATCACCTTGGGCGCCCATGAGGGGAAGCGTCTCCACCTCCTCATCCGAATGGCGCGTCGCCCTTCCGGCCACATCACGCGATGATTCCGTTGGCCCCAACTTTTTCGTGCCCGCAGGGTAGCCACGGCATCCGGATTCACGGAACTCAACTGATCAGGAAATGCGCCATCGTCCGCGGACCAACGGCCTCCCCCAATTTCACAGGCACGGTTGGCCAATTTCCCCCCAAGGTATGAACAGAACCGACCGCATTTCAGGACTGCCGCTTCACGATCGACAGCATCGCAGGAGATGGGTTGGCTTCGTCTAGTATACATGCACAAGTCTATAGCTACAGGCTTTCGCGGATTATAATTTACAACAGGATTCCAGACGCTGGATGACCGCGCTAGAACACGACATTGACCAACTTGCCGCCCTTGACGACAATCACCCGTCTCCGTTTCTCCCAATCGTTCTTTTTCCGCAGCCACAACTGTCCTTCGTCGGTCTCCAGTATCCGACTGATGATCCAGTCTTGTTCGTTGGTGGCGGTGTCGCTGGGTTGGGCCGACGTCGTGGGGGAAAGCCGCTGAATCGTGATCGTAAACCGCAGTTTACCATTGATCTGAACGGCAACAATTTGACCGCCACGCGCAGATAGAATGTCGGCGTCCGCGGAGCTCAGAAGAGGGGTTGGCCAGGGACAGTCAAAGATGGCCGGGACGCTGGTGGATGCGCCGGCGGAGTTCCCCGCAGTCACGGGGCCATTCAGGATTTCCCAACATTCGGACGCCAGCGCGGGAGCAATGGGAGAAAGAAGCCGGAGCAGGGACGAGATGGATAGATAGAGAACCTGCGGCGAGCTGGGTGCCGATGACCACAAGGAGTTCGTCAACTTGGTCAGGTCGGAGATGACGGTGTTCAGCCCGTAGGGGTTCTTCTCAATGCAGTTGGTGACAGAGCAGATGGTTCGGTGGGTGGAAAGCACGGCGTTCGCATCGCTGTCGCTTAGGTTTTGTAAAGAGCTGGGAAGACCGGTCGCATGTCCGGAGGAAGCACCTAGGTCTTCTTGCTTCAGGGTAAACGAGGACGAAGCCAGACTTTGCTGCGCATCGATCACCAGCTTCCAGAGTCGACCAAACCAGCGCTCAATGCCCACGATTTTCGTCTCGTCCCATTCCAGTACCTCGCTGACCGGAGCAGAGAAGAGAACATGGGCACGGGTGGTATCGGCGCCGTACTTCAACGCGCATCCGGTCGGGTCGACACCGTTATGCTTGCTCTTGGACATTTTCTCAAAGGACACGGTCGGGGTGATTTGCGTGCCCGTGATAAGCGGCTTATCGGGGCTGGAAAGATCCACTTCGGAAGGGAGCAGGAATCGACCCGTCGACGGCTCCGAGTACGTCTTGCCATGAACCATCCCCTGGGAGAGAAGGGTCTTGAATGGTTCAAACGGCGTCGCAACATTACCGGTCCGAGCTATTTCTGGAAACAGTTCGGTCTGCGAGAGGGATTTGTAGATGAATCGAGCGTAAAGCAGGTGCAGGATCGCGTGTTCGACGCCGCCGATGTAGACATCGACCGGTCGCACGGCCGAGGGCGAAAACGGCTGTTCCTTGTTTGCCGGGTCCAAGTATCGGAGATAGTACCACGAAGAGTCGACAAAGGTGTCCATCGTGTCCGTGTCTCGCTTGGCAGGGCCTCCACAACTTGGACATTTCGTGTTCACCCACTCATGCGATGACTCGAGCGGGTTGCCTCTCTTGCCTTTCAGCCAGTCGCCTTCGATTTTGGGCAGCTTGACGGGGAGCTGGTCTGCTGGCACAGGTACAGGGCCACAATCACCGCAGTGAATAATCGGGATGGGAGCACCCCAGTAACGCTGTCTGCTGATCAACCAGTCTCTGAGTCTCCATTGTTCGACAAAGTCGCCGCGCCCAACCTGCTTCAGGTCGGTGACGATCTGCTTCTTGGCCTCGCGAGAATGGAGACCCTCGTACTTCCAGCACAATGAGTTCAAATAACCCTCCTGCGTGAAAGCCTTCGCATCAGCAGAGGAAACGATGCCCGCGCCGGGCCCACCGTTGGCCCCATCCTCGCCTCGAGGTTCAACGACGACGGGTATGGAATCGGGATTCACATTGTCTCTGAAGAATGCGAGGTCTCTGGCATCGTGGCCTGGGACTCCCATCACTGCCCCCTCGCCGTAGTCGCTAAGGACATAGGGTGCTGTAAATACGGGCAGTTGACGAGCGACATGGGGGCTCTCTTTGTCAATAACGTGCAGAGGGTGGGAAGCAGTGACGCTAGACAGCCTATAGCCAGCTTTCGAGTCAGGCGGAAGCGACGCGGCAGTGTCCAGAAACTTGCGCAACTCCGGGTCCTTCTCTGCGGCCTCCAGGACAATCGGGTGTTTGAGAGAAAGGGCGAGGTACTCGACTCCGTAAAGGGTATCTGGCCGCGTGGTGAAAACATCGATATCAGTGTCCGCGCCATCATTGCTCTCGACAGTCACAGGAAACTTGATCTTTGCACCCTGCGATTTCCCAAGCCAATTTCGTTGCATGGAAAGCACTCGTTCCGGCCAGCCGCCCGCCAGGGAATCAAGATCCTTCAGGAGCATCTCTTTGAAGGCAGTAATACGGAAGAACCATTGCTTCAGCTTCAGCTTCTCAACCTTAGCTCCCGAGCGCCAAGAGAAGCCATTGGCATCGACCTGAACCAAGAGTGAGCCTTGTGAGCCCCGGATGTGATCCACGCGATAACACTCACCTGCTCATTAGCCAGCACCGTCTTATCCACGGGGTCATAGTTGACTACCGCTTCAGCCTGGTATGCAAGACCCTTCTCGTAGAGTATAAGGAATATCCGTTGAGTGTGTTCGTAAAATTCCGGTGCGCACGTCGCAAGTTCCTGTGTTCGTCAACCAAATTGTCAGAAAAGCAACTTGCCATGTAGCCTGCGCAACCACACATACCCGGTCCCAGTCAAAGGAAGTCGAGAAACTCCGCATCTGCTCCTTCATCTTCGATATGTTACTCTTCGTCCATTCCGCCGGGTCTATCCCGCGTTCAATCGCCGCATTCTCTGCTGGCAAGCCAAACGCATCCCAGCCCATTGGATGAAGAACCTCATGCCCACGCATCCGGTAGAACCTAGCCAGCACATCAGAAATCGCATACACACGAAGGTGCCCCAAATGCAATGTTCCCGACGGGTAAGGGAACATGGACAGGATGAATGATTTGGGTTTCCCTTCCGCCTCCGCCTTGGTAGGCGATTTCAGGGCATCCGTATGCCATTTGTCCTGCCATTTCTTATCCAGGGCCGGTAAATCGAGCTTCTTGGAGATTGATGTTGCAGCTGCGGTGGTTGTCGCATGTCGTGAGGAAACAGCCGGTGCTAGGGTCGGACGAGGCGCGCACCTCCATCGGGCTTGTGTGAGGGCCGACCGAGTCGAGCTCAATCGGAAACGTAATATTAATTGCATATTGGCCGTGTAATCATTATGCCGTGGGACGGGGATATTGCGCCATTGACTGGTGTGGATTCGTGAATTGGTGAATTGGAGAGCCGGAGTGGCATATCCGTCAAGATTTATTTATCGGAGGGCTGAAGTCATACCGGCGGATCGGCATCGCCCGATGGGGATTAGCGGCCCTGCCGTCACGGTCAACAGCGACACTGAGCAACGCAACAACATGGGTTTTATGGATGAGGGTGACTGAGGAATGTTGGTTTCTTTGGAGAGTCTTGTCATTAGGCTGAGAGTGTCTGTGGCTCTCTGAGGATGGGTCTCGAGTGTTGAGCAAGTTCATCGATTTCTACGCCAGGCCCAAAATATATAGTCCCTAGTGTCCGTTCGGATTAGCTCTCCGCCAGCAGGCCTGGATATGGATAATATTCTAGCACATACTATATGAAGAGACAGTATGGGACAACTTATACCTCGTTGTTCCTCTACGTGGGGTTTGAGATGCTGTCTTTACGTATGCGCACCCTAAATAGTGTCAAAATCTTGGTAAGCCATGAATAGTAAACTAGTCAGTCCACTACCTTCAATGTTGACAAACGGATGACTGAGCAGTCACTATTGCTTCTGGTTCTGGTTCTATCTTTGGTGCTTCAAGCACGGAATATAGTGATCTGGTTGATTGAAGCTTTCCAGCCGGACCGAGAACTTATGCGAGTCCGAGAAAAGACTGGAGGATGGGATTTGTTCTTGTAGATAGTAAGTACTCCGTATTCACGCGGCAAAGGGCTCGGCACCTACCCGACTTGACAGAACCCCTTTGTACGGAGTACTAGTACGGAGTAGTCTAGTACACAATAATAATTTCCCATACTTACCGTGTAGAGAGGTTGCTCCGCTCCGCTCCGCAATTTATCCAGCTTCGACTCGTCATCCACAATTGCACCGCTGTTCATCCACTGCATGCGCCGGGAGATCCCGTCGTCATCGCCAAGATCCGATTTCGATACAGCATCTCGATTTTTGTATGGAGTCCTGGACCCTTTTCCCGGGACTTTTAATTCTGTGGTCCATGTACACGCGAACACCTGTTTCACGGGATCAAATTCCGTCGAAAGGGGGCCTAGCACTTCGTAGGCTAGTCGAGTAATCTCTACTCCGTATGCGGCCCCGCCGGCGGACTACACCGTCGGCATTCCCAGATTGATTATTGATCATGATGAATTTATTTCTGACTCAATCTACTTGGTACTATGAAGACTCGGTTTCTGGCTCAGCTGCCCTCGGCCCGGGAAGAGGGATTGCGACCTCCTTTTCCCGTGCCAATAATGATTCACATAGACAGCCGCTCCTAACTATAGTCTTCCAGTTTGGGTTAAAGGGAAAAAGGAGAAGAACCCCATGGAATTGGTCTTATCCTGAAGTGTTCCATATTGCGGCTGAAGGGCTGGTCGACGCTCTAGACCCTTTCATCGGTCTACACGTACGTGCCCCGTGTTTGATGGCAGATTATGCGGTCCTTCATTCACGCCACCAACGAGGCATAACAGCAGATTCCAGGTCTAAATGCTGTGAATTGAACTTCCGCCGCCCTGATGATGATGCTGATGCTCGTGCCCTACGGACTCGATAGATCTACGACCAACAATTGGGGTCTAGACAAACTTCGCTAGACGAAGAAGCCCAACGATGACTCTAAAATAGGAGAGCCGAGAGCCCTGCATGATGGGGGGGGGTGGGAGGGCATGGACCATGGATCGGAAACTCGATCGATCTCCCGTGCTAGGGAGAATTGGGGACATTACGACTCGTGCCGGGAGGTGAAGGAGATTTGAGGGGATTGTGTCGAATGGGTGGCATGCCTGAAATCTCTGCCTCGGGGGTCAGGCAGGAATTAAGGGGGTCACGGGCGGCAAGTGGGCATTTCGGGATGGCAGACCTTGGATCGCGAGGCCCAAATCCTCCACCAGAGCTCCCGCCCGTTCGCTTGATCCCAGAGCTATGCTCCATTGCTCGCGGTTCCCGCTTCGATCTCTGGGTACAGTGGGCGGATCGGAGGCCTCGGATATGAACCTCCCATCTTTCCCCATCCACGAACCATGGGTGCAGGGTTTCTATTAGTACTTTGGAATTTTCCATGGCTATCAGCATGACTAAAATCGTCATCGTCCCCCCACCATCGTCACCCTTGGGCAAAGTGGTTAATTAAGCAACTCTGGTAGCTCACCTCGCTAGTTCTAACCGGCCTGACAGACTCCACTTGGGATGAGTTGGCAACCTTAGGATGATCCTTAGCTGTCGGCCTTTCAGGTTTCCCTCCCATTGCCCCTTATTATTGGGCTGTGCCGATGCCAAAAAGTCCGGATTTCCCCTGTCCACTGCCAATGAGGCGTTCTGGATTCGCCCGCCTACCTCAAACCCTCCGCCACATCATCTCAGTGGATCTCGATCGCCGGTTCCTGTCGTCCTCCCTCGGGGGCCTCGAGGCCTCTCGCACTCCACCGTTTGGACTGGTCACAATCGGAACGGATGCCTCGTGGGACCGATGGGAGAGCCAAGACCCCCAAATGTGACGAGGTCCTAAAACGTACAGCTGGGTGGAGGAATACCTACCTAGGTCGTGCCTGCAGCACATGCGCTGCATCTTGTATGTACGCCTGTAAGACCTTGCATTTCAGCCGTGGGGATTATTTCAACCAACCGACGGGCTCGTCCTCCTCGTTCCTGCGTCTTTAAAGGTCAGGGGATGGATTATTTCCGGTGGGCTGGGGATTCGAAGTATGCCCCCGGTCCCCTTAATCTTCGAACTCATGGTCTGAGTTCGTTTGATGGTGCCTGGGGGATATTATTAGACCCAACCGTGGCGAGGCGCCCAGCACAATTTCGTATTCCTGGGAAGCATTATTATGAAGAGGCTTATTATTCGAGCTGATTGGCGATCCGCGACCCTATGTCTTGGAGGTGGATGACGAGAGGAGCTGCTAGTTCCAGACCCTCCTGGCGGCCATCCCGCGATCCCCGTTACTTGCCAGGCGAATTGGGAGGCGGGCGTCCTCCCCAAAGCAGGCGGACAAGCGACGAGCTGCAGGACCATTCCTTATCCGCCAATCGTGCGGTTTCAAATGGCGCTCTAGAGCATGCAGCCTGCAGGCCCCTGGATCTCGATTCCCTGCCGGGGGGCTCAGGCGACGCTCATTCACCGCCGCTGGAGGGCCGAAGTCCGGGGGCCTTTAAATATTACTACGGCCAGCTCGTCGTTTCAGGTGGTGATCCCTTTGCTTCCACTCGTTTGTGTCCTTCGTCGCTCTTTTGGAAACGGCTTGCTTGGGCTTGCCGTGCTTTTCTGGTCTCGGGTTAGACGCTCTTTTAGTTTTCGTTCTCTGGTTCCTGTTCCCGCCGGTCGACATGACTCGCTAATCCAACTACTGGCATTTTCTGTCGGATCCACTCTCTCGTTGGCTGCTCATGTCCGTTGGACAGCGTTATCCGCTCTCTTCCCGTCGCTCTGTGTCGAGGCATTCTTTATTGCATCATAAAATTCTATAGACAACCACCGCAACCACCACTACCACCACCACAACAAACATCCCCCCCCCCGCGCTCGAGGGCCCGTCGGGGTTGTCGCTCTCTTTCCCAACTGAGCAGCCTTGCGTTCTTCTAGATCCCCCCCCTCCCCTCGTGCCTATCCGCGTGGCATCGATCCTCTTTGTGTTATCGTGTTGTTGTTTGTTCCTCAGGTCCCTCTGGGGAACCCCGTTCCTACAGGCTTAATCTTGGTGTCGACTGATAATGAACTAATCATCCCAACATGCGCTCCGCTGCCCCTACAACCAACTCTCCACCCCGGAGAGCTCTCCACGAGCGCAGCCCCTCTCATACCAACGAGAACTCCCCGCCGGCATCCCTGCGAGCCGTCAGCGACAAGTACAACGATCAGGAAGAAGCCGACGTTTACTCGGCCACGCCCTACCCGACCAAGCCCGAGCAGATCCTCCTGCCGCGACCCGGCAAAGGCCAAGATTTCATCCCAGATGCCCGGTTCCATGTCGATGAAGCGCCGGACCACTATGCGGGGAACACGTCCACGGAGATCAGCCACATCGCGGATAGTAGTCTAATCGACCAGTCGCTGAGCGATCCCTGGGACCTGTCCTCCACATTCGATGCCGCAAACACCCCGTCGCAGGTCTGGGAGGATGATCCGTCTTCAAGCAAGTCTTCGTTCCCCGACCCGGAGCTTCACGACCACAAGCCGACCGACCAGAAATCGGATGAGGGTTCCGTCGCCGCGTATTCGGATGAGGAGCCAAATACCCTGCCCAGGGCCGCCCCGACAATCAAGACCATCGTGTCGCAGACCCCGTCACGTAACCCATCCGGCCCGGAGACTGTTGCCTCCAGCAACTCCAGCCCAAATGTGGTGCCCATCGGGCCGCCCTCCAGTCCCAATTTCGTGGCGCTCGACAGCTCGAGTCTGAACTTCGTTCCTCTTGGGGCATCTTCCAATCCGGGTTCCGTCACTCGCTCGAATTCCCTGTCCTCGTTAAACTCATTGGGAACGGTGATCCGATATATCGGAGCCGCTCAGTGGACACATGGCTCGTCTTCGGAACAATCCAGCTCGCGCTCACGTTCGCAGTCTGTCCGCTCCAACCCCTACCAGGTGCCTTCGCTGCGATCAAATTCCATCCAAGCGCGTGAACGGAGCCACTCCCGCTCGGTCACCTCGTCCCACTCTCGCTCGGTCACCTCATCGTCCCGTAGCGGACCACCCTCGGACATCCAAGCCATCGTCGATAGCGGGGTGTTCATCCAATATCCGACTATCCAAGCGCCGTCATCGTCAAGCTCCAGGGTGGACGTGTCAAACTCGGAAGATGCGTCGGATCCCAATCCACAGGAACCCACGGGGGATTTTTCTTCAGAGCGCTTCAAATCTCATCTGTCAACGGTCCCTTCCATGTGGTCGGCCGAATGTGATTCCAGAAGTATTTCCCCGGCCGCGGATTCTTTCGACAATAGCCAAGGGGAGCCCAAACGGCCTTCTGCGGCGTTAGTCCGCCAGAGACCAACGTCGTCTTCGATGTGGTTAGTGAACGATTCGGACGGCGACGAGCAAATGGACAACATCTCTAGCTTGCCAGCACGCCCCTCAAACCCGGCGGTTCCTTGCAGCGTTTCATCGGAGTCGAGACGGAGCAGCATGCGGAGTAACATGCGGCCTCCCACCAGTGGAAGCTTTTCGTTCCACGTCTTGCCGAATTGGGCCAAGATGTATTATCGCTCCGATGAGCAAAATGCAGATTCGGCCTTATCTGTAGGAGACCCGAGTCGTCCACCGTCTGCGCGCGCCTCCACCTCCCACACGAATGCTCTCCACCGTATGCCGACAGCTGCTAGCCGGGCGAGGACGTTCACCAGCGAAATGCGAGAAGTGCGGTGGAAGCCTGACCCGCGCGACCCGCGGAGCCACTGGGTAAGGGAACCCGAACCACAGAGCCGGGAAGCATCTCGTCATCGACTTCGGCACAGCTGGTCCCCACATCTCTTTCCCGACCGACGCGCTGTTAATCCCCGCAAAGGTACTTGGGGCGCGCCATCGTTGGATTCACGGACGGAACCTCTGCTTGGGCGAAGAAATATCCAAGTGTGGTCGTTCTGCGTTGGCTTTGTTTTCCCGCTTGGTATGCCTCCCTTGTGCTCCCATGATAGCATTCTGGAATGTTACTTACCATTTCATTAGCCTGGTTAATCGCATCATTCCTCCCTCTCCCGAAGAAACCGGACACGATTCAGGAGGAGGACGTTGAGTCCCAGCTCGAAATGACGCTTCGGATGCGATTGTTCGATCTGGAAAGAAGACGATACGAAAACGCCCGGTGGTGGAGAAAGCTCAACCGTTGGATGAACCCTCTGGGGCTGGTGATTATCACCATCGTCGTATGTATCCACGGTTCTTTGTGCGGAGCCCTCGACGCTAATACTTTCGCAGGTCACCTTGGCTGTCGTGGGCACAACCGTGGGCTTCTAGTAAGGTGCATCTGGCTCTGTCAAGCCAGAATGTCCATCGGCTATCTATGCCCATCTGTCCATGGCTTCCTCTATTATTGCTTGTATTACTGTTCACACCTTTGCGCCCCCCCCCCCCCCCCCCCCCCCCCCCCCCCCCCCCCCCCCGGCGGCTATGCCTGCCCTTGTTTTCGATTGGATCGATCTTTGCTTTCACCGTTTGGAGTCGATTCCTCCATTTATACCCCCCTCCCTTCGCATGCTACCTTCCCCCATACCCTGCGCGCTTGATACTGCCGCATCTCTATTCCCCGCGGCTGCTTGGTTGCTTTACCTTCTCAACACACTCGACACGACTGGACGACGTAATGTTTCTAATGTTCTTTTTTTTTGTGCCTTATATTCCACATGGTGTTTTGGACTCTGTTTCAGCCCGCCCTTGGACCATGATTTGGTGGACAACGGGGTGGTTCAATCTGGGAGCGTGAGGCGACGGAATAATTAATTGGGGTTCACGACACTTGATGGATATATGCCATTTTCCTTTTTTCTTTCACATTTTTTCCTTGTCTCTTCCTTTCTATCCCCATGTACTTATGGATACATGTTTACTTATGACACCGTGACTAGAAAAAAAAATCACAGTATATATACAAGTTGCTGCCACGCTTCGCGCGGTGCACTTGAGCTAGTTGCCTAGACCATATACCTTACCTACTCTTTGAAACTCCTCCTAGTTCCCGAATTAGAATAATTGTCGCGGATAAAACATGTAACTTGTTTCAGCTAGGTAGGTCTAGACCGGTGTATACGTATGGTACTGTGAAGAGAAATTTCCCCCTTGGATCATACCCCTGGCGAGTTTATTTGGGCTTGTGAATACTGGATACTAAGATTAGAAAGAGAAAGAGATAATATGTTAAGCTAATGCTTGATATTGATTTGATGATTCTCTCACTATTATGAGCCTTCGCATCGAATGGGAATGTAGAAACCACATTCAAGAAGGACCTAATCTAATAAAGGAAGGACAGGTGCCAAAGAATGGACACAAACCAAAAACACACCGGAAAGGATCACCTGATACCCAAAAGAGGCTTCCAAAAAATGCATGCTCGAACGGGAACGTGCAGCTAGCTGCCTTTGGTAACGCACAAAAGTCTAATATACATACTCTATCATCAACCCCGTCAGTCATCCTCATTCAAGGGCATCAAGCCAATTGCTTCCAAGCTCGGCTTGGGTTGCAAAATGAACTCTTAACCGGACAGGGTCTGAGACCCCGTATGGGTCATCTGGGAAGTCACCCGATCGAGACGATCATGAGAGCTTGCGACCGATCTTGCTTTCCACGACCGCCTTAAGTTCCTCGCCTGTTGGCATGGTCACGACACTACCGCGTCTGCGCCGGGATTCAATCTCACTCCGGATTTCCTGCACGGCTTCATCAAAGGCTTGCACAGCGTCACTCGGGAGACCCAGGGTCGGCTGCTGCAGGGCGTCGGAGCTGATCGAGCGGGTGACGTGGGGCCGGTTGCGCGACTTGAGTTTCTGGATGAGGATACCCTTGGCGGGACTGGCAAAGAACGCAAGACTGAGGATGTTGCCGACAATCCCGTAAAAGTAAACATTCCGCCAAACGCCGATGGAGGTGCTGAACGACAGGAAGATGAAGGGCATTACGGTGAAGGACATCGTGAGCTGGGTCGTGACCCAGCTCACAACATCATAATAACGCTTGTAGGGGGTCGGCTTGCTACCATCCGGAGTGAGAAAGAAGGGACGCACATAGCGACGGAAGTCTGTGCTGGTCAGTACAGGAAGAAATTGGAGGGTAGTTGGGACAGGATGACATACTCTTGGCACCCGTCTGGATGAAAGATCCAAGAATGAAGGTCAGGTAGTACCCTGGGTAGAAACCATGCCAGAAAGCACTGGTCGCAAACGTGGCCAGGCTGGCACGGAAGCCTGGCTTCTTTCCCCTGGGAGTGACGCGCAGATAGACGTAGTTCCGCAGCCAGTGGTTGGTGTTCTTGTTCCAGCTGCCCAGATACCCATGCGAGTTTTGCGCCGTCTCCAGCTTCCATGGATCGATATTCTCCAAACGGTTCCAGAAGACCTTGCCGGACTTGGGGTCAAATCCGTTGTACCCCAGGCCGGACAAGATGCAGGCACCTTCCGTCAAAGACCAGACACCGTAGTACTTGAGCCGTGCGGTTAGCCCGACCATGTGCATGATCCAGACCCGTCGGGGGAAGGAGTATTCCATGTATCTGCCACTCAGAATCGCCTCCTGATTGTAGTAGGATCCCAGTTGCAGGAATGCGAAGATCCAGCCCAGACCAATTAGGGCTTTCTTGGTGGCAGGAGTTCCGCTCCGGGGAATCTTGCGCTTCTTCCGGGTGGGGGGCACCTTCGAAGGGTCAGTTCCTGGGGGGATTTCGAAGAGAGTAGTATCGAGCCAGCGCCGGTAGTCGACATATTCGAAAGACGGCCCGCCGAAAAGCGCCGGGAAGAATAACACGTAGCCTGTGTAGTCCAGAATGCTTGGGAACTGAGTGATCGCGGCATATTTCTGGGGATCTGAGAGCTGGCTCTGAGGCAATCGACCATCATGGACGTTCCAACAGAAGGATGAGAGCTTCATGACGAGCACCATCTGGGCACCGGTGATATCTACCGATTGAGGGTCGTTGACGATCTGGCGGTAGATGTGACTGATGGACATGTGGCCCATCAAGAAGATGAAGCCGATCCAGGGCATCAAGGAGCCATCGATGTAGTAGGCGATCAGATACGTCCCGGCGGCGCTGTAGAACAGGGTGCGGAGGCCATCCCACAGGTCGAACAGGCCGACGATATAGAACAAGGAGACGGCAATGATGAAGGCATTTTTCTTCCAGGGCTGAGCATCCGGGATTCTCTTCAGCAGCCCGGCGAGAGGATAGGACAGCAGGAATGACGCAATGAGCTTCACTGTTCCCGAAAGTATAAAACATCAGCGGTGAGCCCGAGCTGGACAGGGGAGGGGGAGGGGGAGGCCTACGCTCATCGATCGAAGCTCCGGTAGCTTTGGCTGGGTAGTCGAAGACTAGACAGAGACATGGTTAGCATGGCTGGCATGGTTGCCAACCCTGCAGGAGGGGCGCATCTCAGGTGCTGGGATAGACGTACGGAGATTGATGTAGGGCAACATGATGGCCAAAATCGCAGCAACGGCAAAGAAAGAAAAGAACCAACGAAGAAGCCCTAGAGTCAGCGGAATCGGCACGACATTGGGTCAAGCCGAGCTGAGAGATCTTGACTGAGGGAGAGAAGGTGGAGGAGAGCTGGAAGGAAAGGAAAGCGCGCAAGGGAAACAAGGGAAAAAAAAAGGCGGGCGGGAGGACAGCATCAATCAATCACATGGACCGGGGCCAGCCAACAACTCAACTCTCCTCCCGCATACTCTCTTCCTCCTCTCAACCACTCTCAACGCTTATCCCCTTGCCGGTTCTCATGTCGTCACTCCTTCCTCATTGCCGATCTTGAATTCCGATCCTCCTTTCTTGTTTTTGACTCCTCTTCCATCTCTCCCCCCCTCCCCCTCATCCACCATGGACGTCGTCGCGGCCGTGTCGGGGTACATCTCCAAGATGGTCACCGCGGGGGACCCCTCCACCACCACGGGCTCCTCCGCCTCCTCCTCGGCCAAAATGAAGATATTACTCCTCGACAGTGAGACAGTGGGACTTGCGCTTCTCTCGTTGGTGCCGGTGGCAGCGGTGCGCTAACCCCCCCTGGTCCAGGTGCCCATTGTGTCAACCGCCATCACCCAGTCCGCGCTCTTGAACCATGAAGTCTACCTCATCGACCGACTCGATAATGCCGCCCGCGAACGCATGCGACATCTCCGCTGCCTCTGCTTTGTGCGCCCCTCCCCGACCTCCATCCAATTCCTGATCGACGAACTCCGCGAGCCCAAGTACGGCGAATACTACATTTACCTCAGCAACATCATTCGCAAATCCTCCCTCGAACGACTTGCCGAAGCAGATTCACACGAGGTGGTTCGCGTGGTCCAGGAGCACTTTGCCGACTTCCTCGTCATCAATCCGGACCTATGTTCCATGAACCTGGGGTTCCCCCAGCAGCGCTTGTGGGGCCAGTCGCCAGACCTGTGGAATGCGGATGCCTTACAGAGAGCAACAGAAGGGGTTATCGCTATGCTATTGGCGCTGAAGAAAAACCCTTTGATACGTTACGAGAAGAACAGTTTGTTGGCTAAGAAGCTGGCCACCGAGGTCCGTTATCAGTTAACGCAGGAGGAACAGCTCTTCAATTTCCGCAAGACCGATACACCGCCGATCCTGCTGATTCTCGACCGCCGAGACGACCCCATCACTCCGTTGCTGACACAATGGACATACCAGGCGATGGTGCATGAGCTGATGGGCATACACAACGGGCGCGTGGACCTCCGGGACGTCCCGGAGATCCGGCCGGAGCTGCGAGAGATTGTCCTTTCCCAGGATCAGGATCCGTTCTTCAAGAAGAACATGTACCAAAACTTTGGGGATCTGGGCCAGAACATTAAGGAGTATGTCGAGCAGTACCAGGTCAAGACGCAGAACACAATGAACATCGAGTCGATCTCGGATATGAAGCGCTTCGTGGAGGACTATCCCGAGTTCCGCAAATTATCCGGGAACGTCAGTAAGCATGTCACGCTGGTTGGAGAGCTAAGTCGGCGAGTGGGGGAGGAAGACCTACTTGATGTCAGTGAGTTGGAGCAAAGCTTGGCTTGCAATGACAACCACGCCAATGACCTCAAGGTATGTGTGCTTCATCTGGGACTGAGCTAGCTTCAGAACAGGCTGCTGACCGTCTCCCTGCAGAACTTGCAACGCATCATCCAACTACCCAGTGTACCTGCGGAGAACAAGCTGCGACTAGTGGCGCTGTACGCCATCCGCTACGAGAAGCAACCAAATAATGCTCTCCCGATCCTGCTCGATCTGATGGCCACCGCAGGCAATGTCCCTTCATACAAGGTAAACATCATCCCGAAACTACTTGCCTATCACCACTCTTTGCAAGCACCGCCTGTCGCTGGCGGCTTTTCCGACCTCTTTGAATCCACCTCCCTCTTCTCCGGTGCACGGGATCGGTTCAAGGGCCTGAAAGGCGTTGAAAATGTATACACCCAGCACTCACCCCGCTTGGAGGCGACCCTCCAAAATCTGATCAAGGGTCGCCTGAGGGAGCTGCAATACCCGTTCCTCGAGGGTGGCGGCCATACGCGAGACAAGCCCCAAGATATCATTATCTTCATGGTGGGCGGAGCTACGTACGAAGAAGCAAAAATGGTCGCTCAAGTTAACGCTAGCTCGCCCGGCGTGCGAGTAGTCTTGGGCGGCACCTCCATCCTCAACAGCACAAGCTTCCTCGAGGAAGTCGACGATGCTGTGAGTGGCTGGCCCGAGCCCAGCCCCTCGTCCGCCGCTGGACGGCTTCAGAGGGCCATCGGACATTAGCATCTTTTCTTTAGCGTGGATGATGTGCAATCTTTCCTTCTGTATCTGTAGCCTTCTATCATATATCCTGGAAGTTAGCCCACGTTTGAACTCTCACATGAGACTTTTGCAACGAATCAAATCGCGTCAACCCTGCCTATTGGCAAGCTTCATCCCTCCGTCAACTTCGGACAGTCGAGTCACCATCATAAGTGTGACGCGCTCTATCATGCATAAATTACATACCAGGCTATTAACCCAGGAACCCGGGAAATATGACGAGGAGATAAGAGAAGAGGAGGCAGGAAAGCATCCAACCCAGAAGACGGGCAGTCGCAGATTCTCTCTTGACATCCTTGGAGGCAGAGCCGGCACCGGCTTGGGCCATGGCGGGAGACATTTTGATTTAGGGGAATGGGCTGGGTTGGGCGTCCTTGGGGCAGAAATGGAGAGTATAAAATTTTCCGGGCCTGGGGCTGCTTTTCTCTCGGGGAGATAAAAACAAGAGGCAGAAGGGACTCCTTCCTTTCCTTCGTTGGAAGAGAGTGCAGTGCGCATGATACAATACATGATACATGAATCATGATTGTCGTAACAAGCCTGATCTGGAAAGAAAGAAAAAAAAGCAATAAGGTGGAAGATGATATACAAAAAGTTATGATGATGATGATGTCTGCATTTACGTCGTTATTAAGATGATGGAAATGAAATAGACAGACAGGCAGCTTGCTGAAATGACGAGAAGAGACCACCACCCCTTGTTCCCTCGGCCCCCTAATCTCTGTGTAGATGTTTCAGTCATGAGCACTCATAACACAGGTCTCTTTGGCGTGCCATATTCGTCGTTTCTTGGCCACGTCCACCCCAAAGGTATCCGTGATCATGCCTTCGTCGTCGTGGAAAGCGGCCTGAGCTGGGGGTGGTGGGTGAGAAGTCTCGCTTTCGGAATCGGGAGCCGGTCTCAATAGACGTAGTTCTTCGATGGTTGCGCCGAATTCGTACTCGCCTCGACAGAGAACGGTGACGCCGACGGTGGCGGTTGTGCTCTCCCCGCTGTGCAGGATGGGGAGCACTTGTTGCAGCATTCCGGTCCAGGCGAGGCGTCGTGAAAGATCCAAGGCGATGTTGCTGGGTTGATGGCGGAGGCTCGGCTGGAGGCGTAGAAGAGGGTGGATGGGTCTTGAGGAGCGGTTGACGACGGTGACGGTCAGGTTGAGCATGTCATCGGTTTGGACATTGTACTTGGAGCGCCCTGTTTGTACCACGCTCTTGGCGTCGTCTGGGAACGAAGGTTCCAGGGAGAATGTCACGCCAAGGTCCTCTAACTGGAAGGCCTCTACCATGCGCGCATTTAGGCGTAGGTTACGCAAGTCGATTATCCCTTCACGGATGCCCATCTTCTCCTTCCAGAACCCGCAGACTCTTTGGAGAATCTCTTCCCGATACCAGAATGCCTCGCGTGTAGCTGCCTCGGCTTCGAAGGTGAGTTTGTTGGCACTTACGACAAACTGCCGCTTGACTCCAGTGTTCAAGATCGGGATTGAAGCATGGGGGTTGTCTAGATAGGCTCGAGGAAGAACAAGAACGAATCGCGACATCTGGCCTGGCTGGAGCTCTCCGCGGACGGCATATTGGCCATTTCCGTCTTCAGGCAATTCGGAAGGCCGTCCCACATCTGATTTCACCGCGTTCTCACTGACATGCAAGGAAACTGACAACGCGTTTGGCCAAGCATTGCGAAGGTCAAGGAGAAGAATACAGTGGTCGGGTCCATATCCACCCCGGGCGAGGTGAGAGAGTACCGGCGAGAACGGATCATTCTCTGTCAATGGAGGTAAAAGACCGGCGCTGATTTGGCCAGTTTCGGTTTCTGTCGCGCTTTCGGGATTGTTCCACCATGCAAAATCGCTGCTAAGGGGCAGGATATCACACCGAGCGACCTCGACACTGGCATTGACCGTTGCGGTAAGTGGGACAAACAATTGACGGGTGTAGAACACGTCGGGTAAGTTCCCATGCGATGCCCCAATACACGAGTAATCAATTTGGACGGTGGTGTCCTGTAAACCAGGCTTTCCGATGACATCAATGGTGAATGTAGCGCTCTGGCCTGCGGGAATGGAGTGGTCCTCCGGGTTCAGGCCTTCTCGGCGCCACCGCAGCGCTGGCTTTGTTAAGTTCAGTTCCAACCCATATATCTCGACGGGCAGCAGATCTTTGTTGCTGAGTGCCGATTGGACTTGTCTAGTTGTCGAGTCCTGGAAGGTGAAGAGGATAAAGTCGAGAGGGCAGGGCGAGGTGTTTCGGAGGGTAATGGTAAAGGAGCTTAGTTCACCCTCTAATACCATAATTGCGGACTGGGACAGCGACAACGACTCAATCACCAGGGATGGCTGCTGGCCAATGACCTTGACCTCGCAGACCGACGTGTCAGGGCCTTTCTTGGGAAGTTGTTTCCCATTTCTGGAAGTCGTTGAGCTCCACGAAAGCGGACGTTCCACGGTAGGCTTCTTGGCCGCCAAACCGGTTCGTTTGAATTTCCATTCGGCTTCGGGCTTCCAGAAGCTTTTGAATATCGGAAACCTGCGCTCCCTGCAGTGCCGAACCTTCACTATGCAGCCTGTGACCTTAAGCGCTCCTTCCCCACTGGCTTTCCCATAGACTGTGATGTCTTGCGCGCATAGTGGGGGGATCAGGATCCACTCTGCCACTGCGTCTAAAGATACACCGTCACTGTCGAGGGTGAGTTTTTCGATCTCCAAGTCGAACTCATAAGGGTTTTGAAGTGTGACTTGGAATGCCGCATATTCACCGGCAACCATCAACGACTCGGCAGCCTTGCTACTTGCTTTGGAAAAGGGGTTGTATAAGAAGGGATCCTTCGTAGCCTTTTCGCGACTAGCCGTAACAGCATCTAGATCCGGTTTTGAGCGGCGAACGGGACGCCTGGGATCTGGAAGCGAGAGCAATTGAACGCCGCGGACCAAGAAATCATCCCAATACTCTGCCTCAAGCCCCGAGGCGCCTAGTTTCTGGGCTGCACCAACAGTCCGCTTAATATTGTTCAAAAGTCGGATCTGTTCGTCTCGTGGTAAATAGGGTGGTTGGTAGTGGGATTCAGCAAGCATCAGATCCCCTCTGATTGTCTGTAGAAGTTCCACTGTGAACCGAAGGACGCCGCTAAAGTCGGGGAGCGCCTCGCAAGAGCTAATGCACGCTTTTAGAACATCAATCTTCAAGTTGAGGTCACCGTATCCATCCAGAACGGTGTGTCGAAATGCCCGTTCGACAATAGCAGTGATCGAATCATATTCGGGGAAGGGTTCGGTCCCATCCGCAGTGGAGGATCGTCTCTTCTCCCATTCATAGACCGATGACGGCTGGACGCCATAGATATCGCCTATAGTGGCAAGGAGCGAGCGCATGCTTTCCTCCATATTCCCCGGACCAAGATCAAGGGCATTGATATCAAAAGCTGTGTCGCTGAGAGACGCTAAACCAGCGGCGGGATGAACTCCCACTTCTGCCGCGCCAATCTTGCGGGCCTGCACAAGCGTTGGAACCATGATGGATAGAAGCTCCCTCAATATGAAGGCCTTCTTTCGTGGTAGATCAAGCACATTCAAGACGGATATTACACCAACTATGATAGGTATGGCGTCCGTTGGAGGCAGGTCTGCGCTAGAGGAAGGAGGCAATGCGCGGAAAAGGAAGTTCGCAATGTCAGATTTTCGAAGAATCGTGAGACCACGAGGTCGTTCGGGTCGGTGTAAAGGTGGGAGGGACTCATTCATAACGATATGTTTGAGGGCAACGTCATCCAAGGCACCATCGCGAATACGAGCCGCCGCCAGTAATCTTGCCAGACGAATCACTGTTTCCGAGAAAACAAGCTGAGGCAAAGGTTCGTCTGTTATGTTGGCGGCACGGTTGTAGAGATTCAATATATTGTTCGCAAGATCAGGTAATAGGTTGGATAGATTCTGGAGTGAGATTATACGGTTCCCAGGAGATGACAGGCTCGTATCAAGGCTACTGCTATATGACAGCTTTGAGGACTTGTCGGCAACAGGGTAGCAAACGGGAGGGATCTGCCACGAATTAGCGATATAAAACTGATGTTGCGAGCCGGACGCGTACTTGAAAGTCCATCCCAGCCCAGGCGACCATTAATAGACAGAGAAGGATGGATTCCAGCGCCTTCGCATGCCACACATAGTCACTGCTTGCTCTAGCATTAGATGCGGCTTCAACGAGCTCTTTCAGAGCGTCCGGCCATCTGCCCGCTTGGAGAAACAGTGTCCCAACGACAACACCCGTGCGACCTTTGATCCGGTTCTTGGTCCGATCAGTCGCGCTCATGCCGCTCACAGACATCCGATCACGACTGTGCTCCTTGGATGACGGCAGCGAATGCACTTTGCCCAGCGAGTTGGAACGGTTGGCTACTTGTATTGATCGGGTGATCTCATCGAAGGTTGTTGGGGTTTCATGGTCGCTTGGAGCAGGCGAGCCCTGGTTGGATCTCATGGGAGACTCGGGCGTACCGTTAGGGTTGGATGGGAGATGTGCAGGCATGGTCATCCGATGAAACAGCCTGTCGGTCGGCCGCGGGCGTATGTCGGGGCCGCGATGAGGGCCCCAGGAGGACGCCTTCGGCGATTCTATAGATGGTATACTCTGGATGGTCTTTGCAAACTCGTCTAGCTCAGAAAGTAGCACAGACGTAATATCACACAAGACCGTCTTCATTGTAGTGGCCTTCGACGCCTGAGGTCGTGGGATCCAGAGGACATCTCCCGGGCCATTCGTGAGCTTATTCACCCCTTCATAGTCGAAAATCAGGAGCTGGTGGACCAGCGCCCTGGGATTACTCTCCTTGACAGTTTCCAGTTCCTGTCGAAGCTGCTCCAACTCGCCCGGAGTTGGGGGCTGTTCGGCTGCAGATGCTGGTTCATCCTTCTTAACGCTCTCGCTAAGTTCGGCACCGTCGGCTATCGCAATGATTACCAGGGGCTCTCTAAAGATCTCGAAAGGAAATAGCTCTAGGTGGGATGTCGGGGGCACGGAGTAGGACAGGTCGTAAAGTATCATGCCGGTAGGGAAGGCTAGCGGGGAAAACATATCTATCAAGAGAAACGGTCAATTACTGCCCCAATTCTGTCGGCAAGAAGCTTCCTCGACCGCAAGCAGGAGAGATTGGGTGCTGGCCTACTTCGATTGGGTCGCGCATCAGGACTAATATCACCCAAGCGGACAACATTTTCGGCCTGAAGCCTTGCGGCGAAGCTCAGGAACCTCGAGCGTTTTATCTTGCCAATGGGTAGTAGCAGCGCCCGTAAGCGTACGGGCGCAATAGGGGAGAGAGGGTCGACCCCCATGGTGTCATCTGTGAGCAAGTGGAGAGGAGGCAGTCGGCGATCTGCTCAGGACTGCTTCCAAAAGGGCGGGCAAGCTTCCGGAAGTCATGCGAAGCGCTAAACGCAACCAAATGTCGTAGAGGCCACGGATTAACGAGCGATGCCGAGGTTCTGCTCACGATTTCATTGAACCCCGTTTGAGAGAGCCGTGACCATGGGCCACTCCAATCAAGAAAAAAAAGAAGCAACTCCCACAAGACTTGAAAAACAACGAACGACGAGTAGAACAACTGCGGAGAGTTGATTGATACCGGCATCGGGCGTGCCTGTCGACCGCCGTAACCCCCCCGATGTCACGAGAGGCCTCGCTGACATAAGCGCCGCATATCTGATAAGGCCGATAACTTTAACTCCGCGCTGTCTCCGACAAGAAGGTCAGTCGCCATCGACGCCCCCCCGTCTCTCCTTGGGGTCTCGTCTTCTCGTGGGTTCTACGTCCCTCTTGGACCTCGCTTCTTTGTCTTGGTCTCTAGCATAACTTCCATTCTTTTGGATTTGATTTGTGAGCCGCTATATTTAATCCATAGACTCCGCTCTGTTGTCTAGGTTCCAGTGTTATCGAGCACCGCCGCCCGCCGACGCATCACCAAAAGACCCATGTCTTGGTCCCTCCGCTGATAACTTGTTTGCCACGGTGTCTTTGGGGCCGAGTACATCAACCCATTCTTTTAAACCGCAAGCATGGCCCAAAAAATAGATTTCAACGCCCTCAGGGCGCGTACGATGGGATCCGGGAACGATGAGGAGGCGGTCACTGTTGATACACGAGGTCTAATTTCCAAAGTCCTCGCACGGTACTCCGGGAAATGGTATTCCTATACCCACAGCCCTGGAGAAGCAAAACAATGATCACTAATGGAGAATAAATAGGACGGTCCTGCGGGAGATGATCCAGAATGCGGCGGATGCTAATGCCACGAAAGTGACTATCAAGTTTGAGACGCTGCCATCGACGACGGTCCCACTGCCCTCGGCTGCCGATGAGAGTACCCTGATCAAGCATACGATCTCCAACCATACCCTGAAACGTCTTTTGATATCCAACAACGGCACTCCTTTCAGTGAGAAGGATTGGGGAAGATTAAAGCGCATCGCCGATGGAAACCCCGACGAGACCAAAATCGGAGCGTTCGGTGTTGGCTTTTACAGTGTATTCGACGACTGCGAAGAGCCCTTTGTATCATCTGGGAAAGAAGCCATGGCCTTCTATTGGAAAGGGAACGCTCTTTTTACCCGTCGGCTACAGCTGGACGAAGACGCAAACCCCGAGACCACATTCGTTCTAGACTATCGCAATGATACCTCACCAATTCCCTCGTTGATGCAACTGTGCCAATTTTTATCCAGCAGCCTTACTTTCGTAAGCCTTGAGGGTATAGAACTTTGGTTGGATGACTGGAATCTGTTGCGACTTTCGAAGAAGACTGCCCCAAGTGTCAACCTAAGCATTCCGAGAGATATCGAAACTAAAACACCACAAGGGTTGATGAAGATTCAAACTGTCACACGGGAGGTTGCTCAAGTTGATGCTTCGTGGATGCGCGTTGTTGAATGGAATCCAAATGCAAGCATTTTCCGCGAGGGACTCAGAGATACAACTGGTTCTTTGCGTTCCTTTTTCTCTAAACTCACGGGTCAGAGTGGCCCAGAAAAACCAGTGAAGCCCGAAAAACAGGACAATTCCACTGACACCGGCGAAATGGCCAAAACTCAAACCGCCTCGGTTTTTCTACACATCAACACCGCCAGCCTTCAGGCTTCCGTTAGTCAGTCTTTGAGCAGCGAACTTGAAAGAGCTACACGCAAGCCTCCACCTAAGCGATCTACTATCGCTATACTGACCCCTTCATATGACACGACCTTGGCTTCTGGGGCCTCTGGCCTACAATCAGAGGTCCTCTCCTCCATTCTGCCTTCTAAAGCTGGGAGAGTTTTCATTGGTTTCCCAACCCATCAAACAACAGGCCTCAATGCTCATATCTCTGCTCCCTCTGTCATTCCTACAGTGGAGCGGGAGAGTATCGACCTCAACACTCGCTATATCAGCAAATGGAATCTGGAAATGCTGAGGGCAGCAGGAATTGTCTGTCGGATTGCCTGGAATGCGGAAATGGCATCCATCAAAGCAAGGATAATGTCTGGGAGAGAGTCGTCGAAGTCCACGAAAATACGAAAAGATGATATAGTTGGTGTGCTTCCTGAGGCTATTCACACTGCTAACCAGTTCGTATTCCGTGAATCGACGCCGTCATCACTTTTAGGGCAAACCATCGAGGACGCATTTTGGACGTGCAACAAAAGCTCCTCCATCGAAGTCCTTTCAACATGCGGTATCATCCAAAGCCATCAGGCACGTCTTGCTCCGAAAGATCTTAGTTTCATGGACTCTATACCGGTTCTGCCGGATGAGTTCGTGTCAGGTGCAAAAGACTTCGTCAAGAAGCTGACCGATTTTGGACTGGTTACCGATATTACGGTCTCCGACATTAAGCGGGAACTGGAGACTAGCACACTACGGACCAGTCAGGTTATTGAATTCCTTGCCTGGCTAGGTCGAAGGGCTGCCTCGGGCCAGCTTGATCTATACTCAGTCCAAAGCCTCTTGAATGTCGCGGTAGCAAATGACGAAGATGACAGTGGTCCTCAGACAAGACTGATTGTCTTTGGCGGCATCGACAGTTATCTTAATCCTCAAAAAATACCCGTCAATTTGCCCGTGCCAACATCTGTGGCACCTTTCAAATTTACAAAGGCTCTTGGAAAACAGGAGTTGGAAGCTTTTGGTTGGACGGAATTTCAGCTTGTTCCATGGGTTCGCTGGCTGGTCAGCAATGCTGGCAATAGAAGCCTTCTCCCCGTGGATCAAGATATCACGCAGAGCCCCTCGTTCTCCGCGCAGGTCTTGCCTGTTCTCTCCAAGCAATGGGACTATTTGAGCCAGCCATCGAGACAAACGATGATCAATCAACTACAGCCTCATACCGTCATCCCGACTAAACTTGGGATGAAACTTCCTGCAGAGACCTACTTCTCTTCGGTGAAGTTGTTTGATGATCTTCCCGTCATCCATGGTCTAAACGGAGTCAAAGAGAAGTTTTTGGGCGCGCTTGGTGTTCGTAAGACAGTAGAGCTCGGTGTCATCTTCGAGCGTCTCCTCGATACGGCGGAATCACCCGATGCCTCTAGCAACAATCAGAGGAAATGGAGCCATGTTGAGTTGATACGGTATCTTGCTTCCGTTCGTGACGATATTCCCGCGAACGACATCAAGCGCCTCAAAAACACCAGCTTGTGCACTGTCGAACCAAGCGATGGCGGGAACGGTGACTTGAAGGCAGCGAATCGCAAACGCTACAAAATTTTTGAACTGTTTGAGCCGAAAAGCTCACTCAGGGCTTTGGGGCTGCCTGTCATTGAGTGGCCAGGTCAGTATCAGCCTAGCAGCAACGAGGGAAAGTTCCTGTCTAAGTTGGGCCTGAGAAGTTTCCCATCACCTCCTGAGCTAGTCCAGATCATGGCCAGAGCGGCAGCGGATGGTAACTGGGTTCTTCATACGAGAGCGATGTCATATTATATCGCCGAGTACCATACGAGTGGCTATGCGACGTTCGACTGTAGTGCAGTGGATGTCCCGTTCCTGCCCATTGAAGGCTCGCAAGGCTTGGCTACCCCGAGCAAATGTTATACCGATGAGGGCGCTACCTTGTTTGGTTTCACAATCCTTCTAAGGGACCTCCATCCTCATGCTTCCAAGTTTGGGGTAAAACAACACCCCGCTTTGAGTGATTGCATCGATTGTCTCATACGTCAGCCACCGTCTACGAAACGTGACGCGAGGGTGGTCTTCAAGTATTTGGCCGGAAGAGTGTCGGAACTCAGTGCGCGGGATACAGATCGCGTCGGCAGTGCGCAGGTGGTTCCCGTCTCGACTACACAGGGTGCAGTGGAGAAGAAGGTGCGTCGCGTGGCGCCTAGACTCTGCTATCTCGGAGAAGGAGAAGACTACAAAGACATATTTGACTTCGTCGACTTTGGTCAAGAGGCAAACCTCTTCCTCATGGCAGTGGGTTCCAAGAGAGAACCGACCAAAGTAGAAATTGCTCGCATGCTCGTCAAGGAACCAGCTAGGATATCGGCCACCTTCCAAAGTGCTGATAAGTATCTCAAACTACTGAGAACACTCGCCGAACATGTCTCAACCCTGAAGAAAGACCGCGAACTTTTCCAGGAGATGAAGAGATCGGCGTTTCTGCTCGCCAGCCGGGATATTTCGTCCCTGGCGCAAGAGAACGCCGCAAAGGAGAACTTGTCTGATGATGAAGAGGAAGATCAAAGCATCAAGGAATGGACTTTGACTGTTGCAAAGGACGCCGTCGTGGTGGATGATTTCCAGAGCTTCAATCTCTTCAAAGAGCATGTGTTAGCCGCGCCTCAGGAAGAGTTGCTAGAGAACTTCTACCAGTCTCTAGGGGCTCTGCCGTTGAGTGGGCTTGTCGAAGAGCGTGCTCACTGGGGTGCTATAGCTGCCGACCAACGTCCAGCCGCCAAACTGCAGAAGCTGATCAATGAACGCTCGAGGTTGTTCTTACATGACCAGTCTCCTGATTTGATACGGCATGAAGTGCGGTGGCTAGAAAGGCATCTGCAAGTGCAGGTGGTACAATCCATTTCTCTCACCCGGTCTCTGAAGGGCCGTCGGATATCCCACACTCAGAAGCGAAGCGCAATAATCACTCAGCAAGCGAGGGACTGGATCCTGTGGATCTGTCCGGGCAAGTATGATCTCTACGAGATTAGCCAGGCTCTTGTACACCTCATTCTGGTCAGGCCGAAGCTCCATTCAACCCTTACGTTAGAGATGCTGTTGAAGACGGACCTGTTGGAGCTTAAAGCTCGCGGATACAATGTGGAACGCATTCTCAAGCAAAAGGCGCACGAGGCCAGGATGGCAGAGGATAGACGGCAGAAGCAGCTGGAGGAGGAGCGACAACGTCTCCAGGAAAGAGAAGCTGCGTGGGCCAGAGAACAGGCCCAGGTGCAAGCACAAGCACAAGCACAACCGCAGCCGACGGAAGACGAACGCGAGCAACTAATGCCGGGAGATTTCCCAGACTCGCCCTCCGGCAAGAACGCTAGCCGTGATGTCCAGGCCGAGGGTTCTGACCAAGCGCAAGATCGACGGTCTCGCGGGTTCTTTGCCAACCTCTCCAAACGGTTTGGGCTCGAGGGCAATCGGTCGCCTTCGAATGGCCCCAGCGGGGAGTCGTCCCAGCCTTCTCTTCCTGGATCCTCGGAGAATGCCACCCCTCCCCCGCCTTACTCTGCTGAAGATCCTCAGAAGACTCGTTCGGAAGCGCCTGTCAATGTTAATTCTCCCCATCGGCTTCAGAATGAGCTGCTCTCGGCCATCCAAGCCTGTCGGCCGCACGGATCATCCGATGTTTACAGCCGGCCCGAGACCAACCAGATCACGGAGAAGAAGTCCTATTGTGACGAAAAGCCCAGCCATGATCTTGAGTTTGTAGCGACTCTTGCCTGTGGGATCAACGTGCTGGTTGTGAGGACGCTCCCGGACCGCAGTCAGTTCCTAGCCAAGAACAGCGTCGGTATCAATGTATTCGCTTCGATGCTGATCGATTGTGCCGGGGTCTTCTCGCTACGGTCGGACATCCTCAGTGTCTTCTATGACCCCGGCGGCAAGACCATCGCCTTTAACCGGGCTGGTAGTGTCTTCTGCAATTATTTTTACTTCCAGCAACTCCACGAGAAGCAGCTGCTCAAAGACCCAAATTCCGACCGAACGGATGCACTCGTATATTGGTGGGTCATACTGTGCCATGAATTGGCCCACAACCTGGTGGAAGACCATAGCTCTGCCCACAGTTACTACACGTAAGTTTGCCTCCTCTTGTATCCCTTTCCTTTTGTCGTTCTAAATGGAAGTATCTGGTACTGACAACTCTACAGCGAAAGCTTTGTTGCACAATACTTCCCGAAGATTGCGGCCAAGCTGGCGAACGCGGGAACAAGTGCCTAGTCCACCTGCACTGTTTGG
Organism: Aspergillus sclerotiicarbonarius CBS 121057; assembly: GCA_003184635.1. Lineage (NCBI taxonomy): Eukaryota > Fungi > Ascomycota > Eurotiomycetes > Eurotiales > Aspergillaceae > Aspergillus > Aspergillus sclerotiicarbonarius. The sequence goes on along the minus strand of KZ826320.1, from coordinate 575,443 downwards.
TCCGGTGTTCGATTGGTGTTCTTGTTTGCAGAGCGGTGTGTATCATGGTAGGCAGAGACGGTTAGGCGCCGGGATGTATATGTATATACTATGTGGGATAGCTTTGAAGTCAAACTTTCTGGACCATGTCCCCTCTAGTGCCAGCTGATGCAAAGCGGGTATGTAACATCATGGTAAAGGGATTGTGATTAGGGCTAGTTGGAGGGCAGTGAATAGTAATTGTACTGTGTAGATCCAGGTGGGCAGCCTGATGCAAACCAGACAAACATGGTCTTCACCTCCGCGGAGAGCGGCGGCGGGCCTTCGATCTTCTTGATCTTCCCAGAGCTTCCAGTCCAGCTGCATTGTTTCAGTCCGGGTTATTCCTGGCAGATTCTCGAGTAGGAGCCCTCCCGACTACGCCGACCTCATGGCGGGCACTCCTGATGCATCGATGGAGGAAATCCTCTGGCGGTCCCCGCCTCACGTCCAGATGATGGGGGGATACCTCCACTCCAATAACAGTACGAAATCCGGGCCCTTGCAACAGCCCTAGCTTGCTAACGCCGTCCATGGATGATCAGTTCTTTTCTACTTTGCGGAGTCCCCATTCTTTGACCCCACCTCGAATAACGCCTCTCTTGCCATCCAAGCCAACTACAATGAAGCTTTCCGTCACTTTGTCGAGACGCGCGAGGCCTTTGAGGGCCGGTTAAAGACCATGCAGGGCCTAGAGTTTGTAGTTTCATATGATCCGATCCAGGCAGCGGCGCAACCTGACGGTCGCTTTGCGCACGACCCGTCGAACATTTGGGTGATTCGCAAACAAACCAGGCACAAGCGGGCCGGCCAAGCAGACGAGGTGGTGGTCCTCTCGACATACTTTATCGTTGGAGATTGCATTTACATGGCCCCGTCAGTTGCGAGTGTGGTGGGGAATCGCATCGTATGTGATCCTTTTCAATTGATTGCATCCACTCTTCGTGTAGTACTCAAAGCTAACTCCGATCGTCACCTAGCTATCCGCAGTCACGTCTCTTACCAGTCTGCTGAAGACGGCATCTACGCTACCCACCTTCACACCGTCACATGGTCATACCTACCTGCCACCTGCGCCCAAAAATGCAGACGCAAGCCAGCCCGGAGCGCAGTCGCAACAGAGCAAGGAGAACACACCGTTGCCGGAGGACGCAGCTGGCAAAGCCCAGCTCGTTGGATCGCAGGTGGTCAGCGCAGGCTCGAGCCTGCAAGACACCCGGACACTTGCAGAGTCATTCAGCCTGCTCTCGCGGTATGGTGACGAGTACATGGACGAGCATCCGTTGGTAGGGGAGCCCGGGTCGTTCATCCTGTCCCGAGTCAACGACGCAGACCGGACCTCGGCAGCGAAACAGGCAGCCAACGTGGGAACCGCAGCAGGGAAAGTTGGTACACCGCAGGTCAAGGTCGACACCCCGGGGAAGGCATCCGAGAAGGGGGCGACGCCATCGGGGACCGATGAGAGCAAGATGCGGAAGAAAAAAGCCAAGGTGGGAAGTTGAGAGTGGCCGGGATTCTATGATACCCAATCTAGATGAGAGCAGGATTCTCTCATTCCGGTCCTGAACCGGCTAGCTAGATTCCCAATCTCGAGGCCAGGAGACAAGATCCAGAGCTATCCTGCACGGCTCGAGATACTCTACGGGCGAAATGGAGCTGCCTGGCATAATCATCACCTTCGTAGACTATCCCTTAGCCGCTGAGACGGCCAATCACCCGACGAAGAGTAGCGAGTAGCTTGAAAGGAGTTTTGATGCACAACCCGCCCAACGCCCAGTGAGTGACTCATCGGCCATGCCTGCATGCAGCTATAAATATAAATCTCAGTACAATCCTCAAGATGGCCGCCGCACAAGGGAATCCTTGACCCTCCATCTTTGCTCTGAATTCCCTGCCTTTTAAGAATACTCGTAGCAATTGCACGACGCATCATGAGCTCCGAGAATCCCAAACCCGCAGTTGTCTGCGTGTTGTAAGTCCTACCCCCCCTCTCTTCCTCCACTCCCACATCAACCAGATATCTACTCCGTACAACCACCACCAAAACGCTAACCCCCAACCCCAGCTGCGGCTCCGTCTCCGGCACCAATCCACGTCACATGGAAGCCGCGCGGGCCCTGGCCTACGAATTCCACAAGAACAACATCCACCTCGTCTATGGCGGCGGCACCGCCGGCCTAATGGGCGAAGTAGCCCGCAGTCTCGTCCGTCTCTCGGGCCCGCAAGCCGTGCACGGGATTATCCCACGTGCTCTCGTAAAGATCCAGCCGGGATATGACAACGCCCAGGAACATCCCTCAACCTCGACCTCTGGCGTCCAGCAAGCCCGGGCAGGCAAGGACGCGGAACGCATTATCCCCAACTCCATCAACAATACTAAGAGTAACGGAACTGGCGAGTTCACCGAATCCGAGTACGGGACGACGACTATTGTAGCGGACATGCATACGCGAAAGCGGCTGATGGCGGAGAAAGTGCAGGAGGGGGGGCCCGGGTCGGGGTTTGTAGCCCTGGCTGGAGGGTTTGGGACGATTGAGGAGGTGATGGAGATGACGACGTGGAATCAGATCGGGATTCATGGGGCCGGGGTGATGGTGGTCAATGTGGATGGGTATTGGGATGGGGTGTTGGAGTGGGTGAGGAAGGCGGTGCAGGAGGGGTATATTGGGGAGGAGAATGGGGGGATTTTGGTCGAGGTGAAGGAGGTGAAGGAGGTGTGGCCCAGGTTGAGGGAGTATCGGGTTAGCAATGGGAGGATGAAGTTGAACTGGGGGGAGGAGTAGCATTATAAACGTGGAGACTGTAAAGGAAGGAGGTAGAGGAAACGTCATATTATTCCGAATCATGAACTAATAGTCAGAAAGTGGGATCTGCTTCACAAGACCCTCTCTATGAATCCACCTCCATCGTCTCCTCCTCTTTCGTCTCGCCCGCCTCCGCTGCCTCCAGCGCCTCCAGCAGCGGCACCAGCAGCTGCCCCTCGTATAGCTTGAAGCTCTCGATCTTCCCCCGGGCGCCCTCGCCCGCAACGCCCACCACACCCACGGATGTGTTGTCGACCGTCAGCTCCTTGTCCTGGGACAGGGTCTCCTTGAGCGCCCGCAGGCCGTGGGTGATGAGCTCATCGCGGGACGAGGACTCCAGCTTATCCAGATTGCGCTCCAGGTAGGTCCGAGCCATCTGGGAGCGGGCGCCGATGGCGCATGCCACCATCTCCTGGGTCATGCCGGAGGGTTGGAATTCGAAGAGGTGGGGTCCGGCCTCGTCGACGCCGGCCACGAGCAGACCGACACCGTAGGGCCGCTTGCCGTATTGTTGGGTGTTCGTTTGGGCGCGGTCGCCGATCTGACTGACGATGCGGTCGACGGGGAGCGGGCGGCCATAGGTCATGCGGGAGCTGAGCGATTGCTGCTTCATGAAGTTGGAGAGCACCCGGGCGTCCGATGCCAGACCGGCGATGGCGATGCCCATGTGGGAGTCGACTTCGATGATCTTCTTCTGGTACGAGGAAAGCTCTTCGGCGTTACGCTAATGGGGTGACCTGTCAGTTGGGATTGCCCGTAGTGCTGCCGGGCGAGGCACGAACCTTGAGGCCGACTAGCACGGCATGTGTCTTGTTGACCAGTCCCACCACGACGGATCCTTGCTTCACGGCTTCTTGCGCATATTCAACCTGGAATATCCGGCCCTGCGGAGAGCTGTGGAGAGCTGAATTAGTGACTAGAGATCCTCGGGAGCTGTGTTCTGGTGGATGAGGGAGCTTGGGAGGGTCCATACAAGGTGACCGCATCGTTGTCGTAGTTGTTTCTGAACATGGCGGAAGCTTGGGGGTAGGAGGGAGTCAAGGGGGAGGGATGGGTTCTCTATCACTTCAATGGAAGAGCCGGGAGTGGTGTATGTGCGAAGGAGGGGGGGATGGAAGATGGAGGGAGATATGGATGGAGCTGGAGGTAGTAGGCAGGCAGAGAGCAACTGACGCGGTACTACTAAGCCTAAGCTCCTCACAGCCGCTGCTTGGCTGGCCCGCTGCCTCAGGCCGCCTGCCCCATGGCCTTCCCGCTGCACGTCACTTCATCGGCTTCCTCCTCCTCTGGCTTGCTCCATCCAAGTCTCGCCGTCTCCGTTTCGCGGCCCCCCCTCTCTCACTATTCCGTCTTCATGTTGACGGTGCTCTGACTCTACTGTCTCCTCTCCCCCGGTATCCCAACTAGCGCCTCAAGCTTCGTTTGCGCGAAGCAACTCCAGTTTCTGCCAATTGCACTGGACCTGGACGGTCCTGCTTCTCCGCAATCATGACGGCCGGACTTAAGACAATCATCGCTCTCTCCTTTGTAGGTGGTCTTTCGGGCAGATTGGATGTTTTCAGGACATGGCCTTTGACTAATCATCTATCCCTGCACAGGTTCTCGCCATTGGCTTCCTGCTCGTCATCCTGTCGTCGGCGCTCTGGCACAACTTCCTGCCGTTGGTGGTTGTTGCGACTTACGTGGTTGCTCCGCTGCCCAACTGGATCTGCTCACGATGCGCAAACCCCGATGATTTCATGGACAGCTCGGGCAACGCCGCCGCCGACTTTGGTCGTTTCCTGACGGGCTTCCTGGTGCTGATGGGTATTGGTGAGTGGAGGTCTTAGATAGGCGGGCGAGGTCTGCGGTCGCATTCATCCCTCCGATGGAAGTAGACTGCAAATCGTGCTAGCGATTCATGCGCTTGTTTACCCCCCCCAGAAACTCCGGATCTCCAGCTGACCAGACTCGCATTCTCTAGCCCTCCCAGCCGTCCTCGCGCACAGCGGCGCTATCGAGATTCCCGCCATGGTCATGTCCATCATCGGCGGTCTTTTGATCTACGGAACCATCATCAGTTTCTCCATGTTTTTCAAGGAGCAGGAGGACTTCTAAATTACCATGCGCAGATATCCGCAAGACCGGCTTCGCATTGGATACCCGCCCGCAGATTGTTCGACCGACCTTTTGAAGCTAGCCACCTTCATGTTCTTGACCAATGCACCTTTATGAGACATCGCTTTGATTTGACGTATGCTAGGAGTACTGATGTGCCTTTTGATCCCGGGCTTAGCCGTTGATTCCACCTTTCCCTGTTCGATGATACGATTCATGTACTATAGCCAGTATGAGGTTATATAGAAACGCTGCCAGCGCAGTTTGAAACGCTCTTTGGTCCAGATTAATATCCCAATGCCTCCGCCATCGTATTCCCGCCTGATGGAGATGCCGATGCCTTCCGCCTTGTAGTTGTGCCTAGATACCGGTCACGTGGGGGCGCGCCGCCTGGGGCGCGTCGTGTAAAATTACCCGCGCCGACTGGTCAATGGCATCAGCCTGGATCTTCCATCCTGATTAGAGTCCGAGTAATATGTGAACCGCACCTCCCTCGGTTTACTAAAATGAATGTCTGGTCCGGCGCAATCTCGCTGGATGGAGGAGCACAACTCCAAGGTAAGAGCCGCGACAATCCCGGTTGCATGCGTCCTACTTATCACCAGATCTAGGCCTACAATTGATTGACCGGTCGTCGAACTGGCAATCAGATCTTACCAGAGACTCGACGCTCCGCCTTCGCTGCTTCGTGAACCCAGCCCTCATACCACTCTATGCGCGATCCGGGCCGAACCTCGAACTCCACACAAAGGACCAGCAGGCCTCGCAATGGCTCAAGGACAAGCTGACGGGCACTATCTGGCTGGAAGAAGATGACTTGGATCGTCTTCAAACCCTTCAGTGTCCCGTTGGCCTGCTCGTGAGCGTCGAGAATGATGGACGGGCAAAGACCTCGGGGTCACACACGACCGACCTGTTAGTCCACGGTGTTTTATCAACCACGACCTCCTTCGAACGACCCCCCACCCCGCCTGTCTCATCACCAGAGCTAGATGATCAGCCGTCTCATGTGGTGAGACAGGAACTGAGGATCTATGCTACTCCGATTTCTTCTCCCCTAATTACCAAAGCTCAGTCCCTCCCATCTCCACAAGACTCCGAACGCCATGGACGATCCGCTCAGTTTCTTCCGGACATTCGCTCGCCCAGTCCTAAGCGCAAACGGGTGGCAACGCTCTTCGAATCAGTGGCACAGCATCATAAGAGAGTGCGGCAGAAGGGAGGTGAGGCTGTGTCACAATTAATGGCGCGCTCGCTCTCCCAGTCGTCTCAGCAATTGCAAGGTCTCCGAGTCAAACGAGAGTCCGAGGAGCCTTCACTTCCCCAATTGGACCGGATCGCCTCACAACGTTCACGGTCTGTATCTCTTGGGGCAAGCCTGAACGCCAAACTTCTGGAATCTCGGTCAGAACAAACACGGCCCAGCAGCAGACGGGGCTATATGCGCGAACTGAACTCCCGGAGGGGTACACCGAACCCGTTCGTAGAGTCTTCCTTACGGAGAGAAAAAGAACTGTCGCCGGAGTTGCTACCCGAGGGGAAACTCGAGTCTCCAGCAGCGCCCAAGGATGCAGAGACAATTATCACGGAGAACAAGAACACGATCACTCGGACAATTTTGACTTGCATGCGGCTTTACGGCTTCAACCGTACAACAGCGCGTTCCGCTAGCTCTAGCAGACCGCAAACCGGGACCGGTAGCCACGATATGGTCCCTGCCGGCGGTGAAGACAAGGACCCGCGCATGACGACGATGGACTCTTCCAACACGGACGAAGATGAGTTCAAGGCCATGTATCATGCGACCTATCGCGCCTCAACGTTTGCACTGCGAAAGTATCTAAAGGAGCCGTCTCCGACGGAAGATGGGTCGCCGGATAAGCCGCCTCTGTTGGAGAAGGGGAAAGCAATGACCTACATCGACGAGTTCTTGAAACTATTCTGTGAGGAAAACTAGACTTGTCCGATACAGGTTATGAGTTATGAGTTATGAAGTTATGAAGTATATAGCCCAGCGATATTGTTAGAATGCAGGGAACTCTGTCCTTGTTTACTCCATACAAATATACAGTCATGTGCACTAATATCACAGCACAAACAATAGATTCTATCTTGGTTTTCGAGTACCGCCCTTAACATAGTAGACAAACTGTTAATGAAAGGTGAATTGAAACTGGCGACTCTGCGTGATGCTGAGCATAGATCGGCCTCGTGATTTTCCGGGCTCCGGCACTGCATCATCGCCGGCTTCCCCGACCAGCTCCAACCAACCAGCCGATACAGTCCATATTCCCATCTTCAGTGCTGGCACACCCATATCCCTGAGTCGATTGTCGCCCATCATTCCGCATCACCATGGACGTCTCCAACAACCGCCTCTTCCGCTGGTCCAAGCCTGAATGGCTTAACAACTCCGCCGTGCGCAACGCAGGCGTCTACACTTCCGGCGCACTGGTAAGCTCCCAGCACCCTCACCACTATCAAATCACCCGAACGATACTCACACAATAGCAGTTCTCCCTCGGCTTCTTCTTCCTCATCGACGCCGCCGCCTTCTCCCACAGCTCCCGCAACGGCTCCTTCGTCCACGTCAAATTTGTCGACTGGATCCCCGGTATCTGCTCCGCGCTCGGAATGCTCGTCATCAATTCGATTGAGAAGTCGCGTCTGCATGCCGATAGCTTCAGTTACAGTGGGAGCGGGGTCGCATGGAAGGCGAGATTCGTGCTTTTCCTGGGCTTTGCGTTGTTGGCGGGCGGGTTAGCCGGGAGTGTGGTTAGTTTTGCTTCCCTCTTGTTCTCTCCCAGAGTATCTAGGGGATTTGGTTGATAAATTGGCTTACTGACTGATTAATTTGCTTATAGACGGTCATGGTCCTCAAATATCTGATGAAGGGATACCCGCTTCCGACGCTATACTTTGGTATTGCGAATGTTCTTGCGAATGGGTTGGTTATGATGAGGTATGCATTCTCTATATCATGATTTGTTTACTCGGTGAAAGTTCATGCATTGACCGACTAATGTGTTGCAGCACCGTCGTCCTATGGATCTCCCAGAATATAGAAGATGATTACACCTACAACCTTGCTCTGTGATGGACGTCCGGTTGCCTGATTGATTGATTGATTGATATGAGACGTTCGCTGTGGCTTCCTGCCCGGGCGTGTTATTATATTATGAATTTGCTTCTTGGTGTTTCTTTTCCCTTGTTCCTTATTCCCTGAGGGATTGAGGATGGGTTTACTTCTCTGGTGTTGTTCTACAGTGCATGCGCATTGAGTGGTTTCTGTTTTTGTTTGTTGTATTAGGCTGTTTTAGCATGCTTGTTACGTTATGATTATGGTATGGTTTGAGATGTGTGTTTTGGGTTATCGTTTTGTAGATTGGAGTCGTAGTCCTGGTCGGGTGTTACCTGGGTATTTTTCATCTCCATACATGTGGTCTGCTCTGCACTACAATCAAAGGATCTCGATGTAAGAACATTCTGCCTTGCTAGCCGCGTGGCTCCGGACGGTCTTAAAATTGCGACGCCTGGAGTTGGTTGAAGTTTGAAGTTCGCCCAAGCTAACTTTCCGTGTCTAGAAGCAGGCATCCAGATAATCATCATAGTTAGTATCTACTATGGGTGCAGCAAGTACACGCGTTGCCAAGACCAGGGTTTCACTTCACAACTAAATATTACCTATTATTTCTCAGGCAGCAAAGTTAAATTTTGGTGTTGCATAGGCATCCATTTATTCAGGTGAAGCATGTAGTAGAAAGTTTATATATATTCCTTGGCATAGAGCGCATGATGCACGAGGTAGCACTGGGTATCTAATTCCGGGCAGTTCATTGGTCCGCCAAGGATCTGAAACTACCTCTAACTATATATCATGGTCTATTCGATCTGGTCCGGGCGGACTGTCTCATGGGAGTGTGAGACGGTCGACCTCGACCTCGGCCTCGACCCGTGAGACTCAACCCGATGGTGAGTGCCTGTCACGGCATACCGGGACCGTCATCGATTTGTCCAGATCGACATGCTCCAGGCAAGTCGATCGCCAAGCCAAGCCAAGCCATATCATATCAGTGAAGACGCTCGACGAAGTACGCGCGCAAAACCTGTCTGCCGCTGAGGGATCCCGACATCGACCACGTGCTGGCCAAATGGCAAAGTAGGCTCGCTAGGCTACAGCATCAATTCACATCCACGTTACATGTCATATGTGTCGATTCACGCTTCAAGCAGACGACTCGACCGGGTGGGCACGCAGCTTGTCCATGAGCGCATCCACGGCATCCATGTCTCCGGCGTAGATCTTGTCACGGGAGTAACCCTCCGGAAGGCTCTTGGTGACCTCATCCATGGCCGGCTGGTAATTGCGGACGCCAGAAGAGATAGCGTAGATGGCCTTCTTACGGACAACGGGAACGGTGTCCTTGGTGGAGAGGGAGACGAGAGTGGGGAGGGCGTTGAAGACAACGAGCTATTTGCATTTATGTTAGTTTGTATATATGAGAAGATGGGATTGGAGGTGGCATACCTTATCCTGTGCCTTTTCGTTGTTCTGCACGGCCGTCCCGATACACCAGGCAGCCATGCGTCGCATATCGGCTTCCTCGTGCTGAAGAAGCTCGACCAGAGGGGACCACAGACCCAGCGGCTCGAGGTTGTTTGCGTTGTCGATCGACTCGATGAGCTGCTCGAAGTTGTCGAATGCGATCAGCTTGTTTTCGAGGTCGACCTCGTCGGAGCGGAGGGCAGCCATGGCAGCTTTCATCAGGTCGGCCTCCGAGGGCCCGCCGAATAGCGTGGAGAGCATCTGGGGCGTGAGGCCGTTGCGGGAGGAGTCGGTGGCGGCGGTTGTGCTGGCATTGTTGTCATCGGAAGTCTGCTCCCCAGATGTGGAGGCCTTGATACTCCATTTGAGGAGGTTGTTCATGTTGGGGTCCATGGTGTTGGGTGGGTGGTGGTTTGGTGGTGGATAGTAAAATTTGTGACGCGATTTGCGGTTGGTCTAAACGGCCAGTTGGACTGGTCTAGGAGAATATATGGCTGAATGGATATATGCGAAATCTATTAACGGGTACAAGATTTCCCCAGTTATGAAAAAGACCAATGTGGACGTGGTGGTGTAGAACAATGCGCCGGTCCCTTACGAAGAAAAAAAGACGAGTGACGTTCTGGACGGATCCAGAGGGTTCATGCGGCTCCGACGGCCTTCCACCTCCTTCCACCGCAGGTTTACGCTCCGTCGGGGTGCAAGGAAGACAATTGCTGTCTGATTTACTTTCAACCGGGAGCCCTTTACGCTCAAGATGCCCGAGACTTCTTCTTGCCCAGGTTTCCCGTGCAGGCCCACGGTCCTGGTGGTGTCATGGTAGGCCAGCAGTGCTGCAGCGTACCCCGCCATGTCGGATAACCCCGCGATGCGGTCATACGTGCCCGATATGCGGTGTCTTTTGGCTTGTTTTCGCCGACCGAGACATTTCCACGCGTGGCACGAGGATGCCGTCGATAACCATGCATTCTTCACGCAGCAACGTGATTGATCGGCTTACGAGGACTCAACCCGTCGTGGCCCTCACGGATTGACATTCCATGGGGCTGGCAGCAGTCGCCTTGGAGCCCCAAATTCGGGGCTGGCACGAAAGAAAAAAAAAAAAAAAAAAAAAAAAAAAAGCGGTAGAGCAAGCTAACAGTGCACAGGGAATTGGCCACAAAGGAAGGCACCCGTCAATCAGTGATTCATGATTGCTACCTGACGGAATCTTAACACGATGGAGACGGAATAGACGGCTGGATGGGACGATCATGCGGTTGCAACAATGGATCAGTTCAGTTCAGGGATACTAAGGAACGGCCACGCTAGAGGCTAAGGGCCAAGGAGACCAAACGAGGGGCAAGACTACGAACCCCTTAAGCCGGATGGTTAGTGAACGGGGGCAGAAGGATCCAGAAGCCTGAAGTTGGACCGGTCGGGCTATGCTCGTCGTGGGTTCTCCAAGGCGGGAAGTGCTATTATTATCCCCGAGGGACTACTCACGACTACGGAGTATGGATGACTACTACTCCGTATGCTCTCATCATCATAATCGTTATTCCCACCCTGTTCTTTGGTACACATCGGGCTGAGCCATTGACGGCGGCAACCCTGGATCAGGCTCTGCCCCACGAGGATGCGCAAGTGTTTTTGCCATCATCCTCCTGCGCTCAACCCGGATAGGCCACCCATCGATCGGATTGTCCGGCTTAGAGGAAGACAGAACGACAAGAGGAGGAGGAAGGCCACAATCATTCTGCCTAAAGGCAACCATGGTGAATAGTGGGAGGTTGACATCACCTGTGTGTAGATATAAAATGGGGTGAGATAGTTACATCCATGGTAATGACTGCTACCCATCTACAAACGACATTATTCGACCTCCTATCTCCCTCTGTCTCTCTGTCTCTCTGTTGTTCTCCCTCCCTGTCTGGCCAGATTGGACACGTTCTGGTCCCCCTTTAGCGCTGCGGGTTAATTACCAGCTCTCTCTCTCTCACTCGCCGGCGTGATTATTACCAGCTTACCTGACGAGCGGTACTCAGCGTGACTGGCCTGGCTGGCAAGTGTGGCGGTGACAGCACCCGGACTAAACGGCACTAGTGCTCTTCGTGGTTCAATCAACGCTTCCGATACACCCGGACTAGGCCCAGAAGAGTCTAGGGCACGATCCACCTCACCCCGCCTGATCCAGTCCAACCTCTCCCTTTTCGCTTGCCTGTTCCCCTCCCCCTTACTATCTACGTACTGGGAAAGGGACCTGGAGTCCTGGACTGCCTGGTGTGTACTCTTGCCTGCTGTTCCCTTTCCTTTGCCCCCCTCCGGACTCCGTATTCGTAGACGCCGTGGTGAAGGTGGTGGAGAGAGCCTGATGGGACTAATTAAATTGACGTCTCCTATTATTCATGCTCACCCTGACTGACGGCGGTAGGCTGACTGAAGTACTTATCTATGCAGTACTTGCCCCGAACCCGACCCGACCTGACCAAACCAAACCAAACCAAACGAAACCAAACCCAACCAGGCCAAACCAGACCGGCACCCACTTCTTGCTTCCACCACCGCCGACTCCTAAACCGACCTCCATCACTTTCCACTCCTCCCCCCGTTTCCTCCCTCTCCAACCTACTTACCTCAACTCAACAACTCTCACTTGTCTCCCCTTCTCCCGTCTCCTCCCCCATCTCCCATCTCTATCTCCCCCCCATCTACGCTTCTCTTCCTTCGCGTTCTCTTTCTTTTTTATTCCCCCGTAGTTCGATTCTTAATCCCACACAGTCACCATGGAAGGTAAGGGTTTCTGCCACCTTGCGTCTTGCTCGCTTCCAAGCTCCCCCCTCCCCCCTCCATACCCCCCCCCTCAACGCCCACCTTTCCACTTCGCTAACGTCTTTTCTTCCACCATGTAGAGGAAGTTGCTGCTCTCGTCATTGACAATGGGTATGTTACTCTGGGTTCTTGATGGTTTGGGCGATGGATTCGCCCTTCTCGTTGGTTTCTCTCCAGCCTCAGCCAAGGGTGAAGGTGCAAAACATACGTTCCCTTTCGGGCTCGGTCGCGAGGATGAACTCGGCCGGGATTCTCGCCAGCGTTGTTTTCCCACCCTCTCCAGTGCTGATGGAAAGAAGCCGGGGAAGCTCCATCTGCCTGCACGCAAGCTACGGTTGGCTCGGATATACTGACTCTGTCTGCTTAGTTCGGGTATGTGCAAGGCCGGTTTCGCGGGTGACGATGCTCCCCGTGCCGTCTTCCGTAAGTCATCCCCTCCTATCCGCTGCGCCGGATACCCCTCCCCCTGGCTTTATGGTTTCTACTCGCTCTTCACGAAAATGTGCCCATTGCGCCCTTGCGTCGGGTAGCTTATGTGGGGGCGATGAAACTGTCATGTCAGCACCGGTTCGATCGGAATACTAACATACTGAATAGCCTCCATTGTCGGTCGTCCCCGTCACCATGGGTAAAGCTCCCCTCCGCCCCTATTTGGCCTGTTTGGCTGGGAGGGATGTATTTCTAACGCCGCCCGCAGTATCATGATTGGTATGGGTCAGAAGGACTCCTACGTCGGTGATGAGGCACAGTCCAAGCGTGGTATCCTCACCCTCAGATATCCCATTGAGCACGGTGTCGTCACGAACTGGGATGACATGGAGAAGATCTGGCACCACACCTTCTACAATGAACTCCGTGTCGCTCCCGAGGAGCACCCCGTCCTCTTGACCGAAGCTCCCATCAACCCCAAGTCCAACCGTGAGAAGATGACCCAGATCGTCTTCGAGACCTTCAACGCCCCCGCCTTCTACGTCTCCATCCAGGCCGTTCTGTCCCTGTACGCCTCCGGTCGTACCACCGGTATCGTCCTGGACTCTGGTGACGGTGTTACCCACGTCGTCCCCATCTACGAGGGTTTCGCCCTTCCCCACGCCATCTCGCGTGTCGACATGGCTGGTCGTGACCTGACGGATTACCTCATGAAGATCCTGGCCGAGCGTGGTTACACCTTCTCCACTACCGCTGAGCGTGAAATTGTCCGTGACATCAAGGAGAAGCTGTGCTATGTCGCCCTCGACTTCGAGCAGGAGATCCAGACCGCTTCCCAGAGCTCCAGCCTCGAGAAGTCCTACGAGCTTCCCGACGGACAGGTCATCACCATCGGCAACGAGCGTTTCCGTGCTCCTGAGGCTCTGTTCGCTCCTAGCGTCCTGGGTCTGGAGAGCGGTGGTATCCACGAGACCACCTTCAACTCCATCATGAAGTGTGATGTCGATGTCCGTAAGGATCTGTACGGCAACATTGTCATGGTATGTTTCTTGCCTTATTCACCTGAGGGGCCCTGATTATTGACGCACTCCCAGTCTGGTGGTACTACCATGTACCCCGGTATCTCCGACCGTATGCAGAAGGAAATCACCGCCCTTGCTCCCTCTTCCATGAAGGTCAAGATCATCGCTCCCCCCGAGCGCAAATACTCCGTCTGGATCGGTGGTTCCATCCTGGCTTCCCTGTCCACCTTCCAGCAGATGTGGATCTCCAAGCAGGAGTACGACGAGAGCGGTCCTTCGATCGTCCACCGCAAGTGCTTCTAAGGTATGTGCCCGGCGCACCCATAGGCCTATGCTTCTCGCTAACGTGATTGGAACTAGCTCTTGCGCGTGATCCGTTTCGTACTCTCGTATTCCCCCATGTATTAAAAGCCCCGACGGAGACACTGGTGACTTGCGGGCCTCTCTGACTCGCACTAGGAGGAAGATCGCCTGAAAAAGGAACTTTTATTTTAGCTGTGGAATAGAGATGGTTTATTTTTGCAACGCGTGTCTCTTCGGCACAAGGCCACCTGTGGCGGCAGCGAGTAAAACCGGAGGGCCGCGGAGGGACGAGAAGCGGTGTAGGCGAGGGATGTACATGGGACCTGTGAACCGTGCGGTGAAAGCTCTCTTTCATATGAGTGTTCTACCTCGTGTTTGACTCGTTTAGCTCCTGTTCTCGCCTTCGGGCTGGTTATAGCTTAAAATACTGCTTCGAAAGTTGATCTCTGGTTGCTTTCCCCCATTGAGCTTGTAGGACTAGTACCTCGGGGATTCCGACTTCAGCCTCAATCCTCCAGTATCTCGTAGCCCCCGTAGTGGATGTCCTTCCCGTCGATCGGACGGATGGATCCCAGCCGGCCGTCCTGGACTCGCCATGGCCCTGCCTGGAGGCTGGGAGGCGTCGACCATGATGTCATGCTGGCCTTCTAGACCGCGCGGGGCCAGCCAGCCATGTGCTGTCGGATCTGATATGATCCGTCTATTATACTATAGCACGCTCAGCAGGGGAGGGACTTCACGATCACGTGCTTTGGTGGCGTCTTTGGGTGTCTGTCTATCTTTATAACAGTGTACATGTTGACGTATCTGTGTATGTATGCATCGATATCTGGTAAGTAAAGTAAGTAGATTCCTTTGATGGAAAGAGAGAAGGGGATGGTGGGAGGGACAGGCAGGGAGAGTCATCGAAATCGATAAGTCTTCATTATAAGTTAGAATTGTTTAGGTTCGATGATAGAGTTAGTTGGTTTTTTTTTGGGGGGGGGTTGTTTATTGTGTATTCCATAGTAGTATGCAGACAGGGTATTATTCGTTTAGCTATGGAACTAAGTATCATTGTAACTGTGTATGTAAAAATGGATGGATGGATGTATGTATCTTAGCACCGTATTATCGCAGCGGACGTATATAAAAAACAAACAAGAAGAAGACAAAACACACATACCATGCAAACAAGGAAGACAGAAGAAGAGGAAATGAACAGAGTCTTCATTCATTCAACGTAACCAGATAATAATAAACAAGGAGTAATATGCGATTGATGGTTGCTTTTCTGTATCCCCACCACTTGAATTCATCATTCCAGATTCTAGTATATCATTTCATATCATATCTACGCATCCCAGGTCTCCAGGCCAGACAGGATGCAGCCCTCCTCACCCTCGTTCTTGGCCTGGAGCTCACCGATCTCGTAGACCGTCTGGCCCTCCTTCTGGAGGAGCTCCTTGATGGCGCCTTCGGAGCCCTTCTCCACGGCCAGGATCATACCCACACCGCAGTTGAAGGCACGGGCCATCTCCGTGGCCGTGACGTTGCCGGTCTGCTTGAGCCAGCGGAAGACGGGAGGCAGCGACCAGGTGGCGACGTTGATGTGTGCGGCCAGGGTGGCAGGGAGCATGCGGGGCACGTTGTCGACCAGACCACCACCCGTAATGTGAGCGAGACCCTTGATCTCAGCGGGAGAGGTGGCGAGGGCCTTCAGGAGGGGCTTGACGTAGATGCGGGTTGGGGTGAGGAGGGCCTGGCCCAGGGTCTGCGGGCCCGTAGCCGAGGGCATGGTGAAGGGCGCGGGGTCCTGGTAGGACAGGCCGGAGCGCTCGACGACCTTGCGGACGAGGGAGTAACCGTTCGAGTGGGGGCCGGAGGAGGCCAGGGCCAGCAGGACATCGCCGGCCTTCATGGCGGACGTGTCGGGCAGGATGGTACGGGCGTTAGGGCCGGTGGTGTTGATGGCACCCACAGCGGCGCCGACGGCGTCGTAGGATTCATCGATGAAGAGACCGGGCATCTCAGCGGTCTCGCCGCCGATCAGGGCACAACCGGCCTGGACACAGCCCTCAGCGACACCAGCAACGAAGGCGGAGGCGGTGGGGACGTCGAGCTTGCCGCAGGAGTAGCAGTCCAGGAAGAAGAGGGGCTCAGCACCCTGGACGACCAAGTCGTTGACGTTCATGGCTACCAGGTCGATACCGACGGTGTTGTGGACGCCGGCGGCGTGGGCGATCTTCAGCTTAGTGCCAACGCCGTCAATGGCGCCGATCAGGGTCGGGGATTCGGCGTGGTAGGCGGAGTTGGCGGCGGCCAGGGAGAAGAGGCCGCCGAAGCCGCCGATGACGGCGTCAGTGCCGGGGCGCTTGGTCTGGGCGACGGAGCTCTTGATCTTCTGGACGAGATCGTTGCCCGCGTCGATGGAGACACCAGCGGCGGCGTAGGTGAGAGACTCCTGGTGAGCGGCAGCGGCGTCGCGCTGGCGGAAAGCCCGGTGGGCAATGTCCTTGCGGTAGAACATGTCGTCGAAGTGGATGGTGGCGATGCCCTCGTAGCTCTTGCGGACGGCCTCCTCGAGGCTGGATGCGGTAGCCGTGGCGGCGATGACACGACCGCCGGCGGTCTGGAGCTCGCCGCCGGCGACGGTGGTGCCGGCGTGGAAGATCAAGGTGCCCTCGGGGGCGGGATCCAGGGTGATCTTCTTACCCTTGGGGTAGGAGCCGGGGTAGCCACCGGCCACGGCGATGACGGTCGTGGAGAAGTTGGGCTTGATCTGGATGGAGACACCGTCGAGCCAGTGCTCCGTGCAGGCGACCATGATCTCAGCCAAGTCGGTATCGTCACTGAGCAGGGGGAGGAGGGTCTGGGTCTCGGGGTCACCGCCGCGGACGTTGTACTCGAGCACCTTGGGGCCGTTCTTGGTCATCATGAGACCAGTGAAGAGGATACCAACGAAGGGGAATCCTGGAAAGGGTCAGGTTAGCCGGGGAGAGGGTCGTGGGAGGGGGAAGGGGACGGACCGTCTCTTCTCATGCCGTCCACAGAGGGCTGGATGATGGTGCGGTCGACCTCGGCGAGGACCTCCTTGGAGGAGATGGGGGTTGGGGCATAGCAGCCCATGCCACCGGTGTTGGGGCCCTTGTCGCCGTCGAAGATGCGCTTATGGTCCTGGGCGGCGGGGAGGGAGCGGATGGTGTAGCCGTCACTGAAGGTGAGGACACTGAGCTCGTCACCCTCGAGGTACTCCTCGATGACGACCTCGCTACCAGCCTGGCCGAACTGGTTCTCAACCATCATTTCGCGGAGGGCCTGGTGGGCCTCCTCCTTGGTGGTGGGGATGATGACACCCTTTCCACCGGCCAGACCATCGGCCTTGATGACGACCTGGTGGGAGACGGAGTCGAGGTACTGGCGGGCAGGCTCATATTCGTAGAAGTTCTCGTAGGCGGCGGTGGGGATGTTGTGACGCTTCATGAAGTCCTTGGAGAAGGTCTTGGAGCCCTCCATGCGGGCAGCAGCCTTGGAGGGACCGAAGCAGCGGATACCGACTGTGGTCGAGGAGATTCGAGGTCAGCAAAGCGGCGAACACGTTGAGTTGTACATGTATAAAGGACGGACTCACCGGCCTGGAAGTAGCCCTGGATGCCGTCGACGAGGGGAGCCTCGGGGCCGGGCACCACGAGGTTGACGCCGTTCTGCTGGGCAAAGGCAACGAGACCGGGGTAGTCATCGCCCTTGATGTTGGCACTCTGGATCTTGCTGTCGGGGCCGAGCGCGGTGCCTCCATTGCCGGGAGCGACGTAGACAATGTCGACGCGGGGAGACTGGCTCAGCTTCCAGGCAAAGGCATGCTCGCGGCCGCCATTGCCGACAATGAGAACACGCAACCGTTCCGTGGTCATGGTGAAAGGTGCCGGGTTCTCAGAGGACCTGGCAATGAGGAGGAGAAGGGGGGGTTAGTGAGGAAGAAAAAGGAGGGAAAATGGAAGGTTGGAGAGGAGAAAGAAGTCGGGATAGAGACGAGCGAGACGGTGGTGTGGAGGAGGGCGACGGATGGAGGGGCAAGTCCCACCTCCGTTTTCCATTGACTCATTCTTTCTCGTCTTCACGCCCCAGACGGGCTCACGATGCGAATCTCCATGGGGAAATGAACCGGCATGAAAACTGACTTACCTCGAGACCAGACTGCGCAAAGCGATAGAGCAGAGGAAGCAATGGGAGCAGCAACAATCCCAACACGGCTGGTCGCGGTTTTGACTTTTTTTTTTTTTTTTTTTTTACCCTCGACTTTTTTTTATCGATTGGCGGGGCGGGGCCAATCAACCTAAAGCGCCTCCGACCCCGGATTCGGAGCGGACTCGACAGTGCTCTTGCTACAGGTTTCTTAGGGGTTGAAAGTTGAATAGGAATGATACTGCCGAGTATCAATTGAGTGATCTCTCTTCCCCAAGGTCCATCTTCAACCCCGCCCATGCTGTTCTGTTCTGGTGGTACATGGAGAGACTTGGAGATACATATCTAGTACTACCTGGATGTATCAGGCTATCAGCGTATGGTACCACCGCGTATCTCATACCGATCGAGACGGTATCAATTACCATACGCAGAGGTACCTCGTAGGCGGTGAACCCACCGACCGGCAGAAAAACCGAAGCGCGGCGAAGCTCGAAGGCAAAAAAAGCTCTCGATCATCATTCTTTCCTTCTTTCTCCCAGCCTTCGCAATCGTGTCTGTTCTGTCTCAATTGACCTGTCGCCCGACCGCGCGTGCCCGTGAAGCCCTTCCCCGTCACTCGTTCACCCGGCCCGAATGTACCGGGCCTCCCTGCGGTCTGTCCCAGACCCTCTGCGCGGACATGTCTGTCTATCGTGTTTAGCTCGCGGCTCCGGGGCCCAGCCGCGGGCTCGCCGCTTCCACACCTCGCCCTGGTTGCGCTCCCAGACTACCGAGTCCCCTCCTCTGCCTATCGAGGAGCAACTAAAGGCGCTGGAGAAGGTATGTGACCTCATGCATCACCATGCCTGGGACGGGGGAACGCTGGCTGACTGACTGCCGCTGCGGACAGCATCTTCCCGATAGAAACAAACCAGCAAGATCGAAGAATGCAAATCCGGCCCAGGAGGCCAAGAAGGCCGCCCGAAAGGCCGCCAAGCAGGAGGCCTCGCGACTGCGGAAAGACGAACCCGCTAAGCAGGAAGTCAACGACAAGACCACCCCGGAGCCGACCCAG
Source organism: Aspergillus sclerotiicarbonarius CBS 121057 (assembly GCA_003184635.1). Lineage (NCBI taxonomy): Eukaryota > Fungi > Ascomycota > Eurotiomycetes > Eurotiales > Aspergillaceae > Aspergillus > Aspergillus sclerotiicarbonarius. The sequence continues at coordinate 556,195 of KZ826320.1, read as the reverse complement.
CCAAAAGACAAGAAGAAGCCTCGCGGGCAGCAGCAGCAGCAGCAACCCAAGCAGCAACCCAATGCCGAGACTGATGCAGCAAAAGAGGTCAGTTGACGTCGCCCTCCAGTTGGACCGGTCAGTGGCTAACCCCCAGGTCCAGAAACCACTGCCCCCAAAGGCAGAGTTTGCTGCCCCGATCACCAAGAAGGACATCGGCAAAGTCAATGCGGATCGCCAATCTATCAAAGGTGCGTGTCTTGGATTGGCTTCGGACTCCGGAGTAACAGGTATCTAACCGCCGCATAGCCCTGGACGTTGAGACGCCCGAAGTCCCCCGACTGTCCTTTGGCTTGGACCGAGTCCTGTTCAAGTGAGTTGCTCGCCCCCTTCAAGAACTCCCGTACCAAGGTTGGAGCTGACAGGGACCCTCTAACGAAGCCCGGGAGTCTATCAACTTCGTGACCCTCGATCCCGCGTCTACAATTTCGACCCATACCTCGGCTCCATCATGCCCGTCACGGAGTTTGACTTTGAAGCGTTGAAGGAATACATCACCTCTTCCAAGGATGACCTGCTACGAGGTCTGGCGCGGAAAGAAAAGAAAAAGTACATCGGCTCCTCGTCGAGTATGACCTCGGTCCTGTCACACTTCCACTACCTCCTGTCGTCCTGGAGAGAGGTCAGCACCCTGTCCATGTCTCGTAGTTTCCAGGACAGGCTGCGGACATTTACGCGGCTCTTGCGGGCCCCCTCGGCCATGTTCCTGCGGTACCAGGACGGCGTCTATGCCATCGATGCGGATAAGGAACACGACACGGCCAACATCCTCATGAACCTGGGTAAATCGATGGAGAAGCTGTTGACCCTGCCCAAGGAGGACTTTGAGCGCTACCGACGATCCAGCGCCAACAAGATCTCCGCCGAGGAGGAGCAGGCGGTGCCTGAAGCTTATCACTACTCGACTTACGGGGATTTCCTGATGCGCTCACAGCTGGATGCGTATGACCCGCGGCTCCCCGGCACCGGCATGTTCGACCTGAAGACCAGGGCGGTGGCGTCAATTCGCATGGACGCAAAGAACTTCGAACATGGTCTCGGCTACGAGATCCGGAAGCTCCAGGGCACATACGAGTCGTACGAGCGCGAGTACTACGACATGATCCGGGCCGCTCTCCTCAAGTACTCGCTCCAGGTGCGAATCGGTCGCATGGACGGTATCTTCGTGGCCTTCCACAACATCGAGCGCATCTTCGGCTTTCAGTACATCAGTCTGCCTGAACTGGACATGGCTTTGCACGGACAATACGACACGGCACTGGGAGACCGAGAATTTCTCTTGAGTCTGCAGCTCTGGAACAAGGTCCTCGACAAGGCCACGGCTCGCTTCCCGAAACAATCGCTCCGGTTCCACTTCGAGACCCGCGATGCTGCGGTGACCCAGCCCTACATGTATATCTTCGTGGAGCCAGTCACGGAAGAGGAGATCCACGCCATTCAGACGACGAACCAGGCCGAGATTGATGCCTACCAGCGCCGCGTGCTGGACCTGCCCTCCTACAATGAAAACAACGACCTGAACGACGCCGAAGGCATCCCCGCCGACTTCGACAGTCCAAATCCTGCCGAGGAATCGGCTGCGGACGCGAGTACTCCTGAGACCGAAGGCGAAACCTCGCCTACCAGCCCGGGCAAAGAGATGATGGGCTTCGCCCTCACAATCCGGAACATCGTCGATGGCGAATGCGTTGAGCGGCCCACCCAGTTCCAAACCCCCAATAAATGGACCGTGGACTATGAGTTGAACCACCTAGCCCCAAACAAGGTCCCGCAACTGTACAGCTCCTGCCAACACCGCCGGAAGATTGCCCTCAATGGCCGCGGCGAGGACGAGACCGAGGTCGCCGCCAACGTGTACATCCGCCGTCTCCGCGAACTAGCCAAGAAGGGTCGCAAGTACCGCAAGGAACAGAACAAGCTAGACGAACAGTCCGAGAGTGTGGTCCTGCGCGATTAAACTAGACTTGGCTTTTCTCCTCAAGCTAGCCCCATATTTCCCCCCCTCTGGCAGGCGAGACGGGACATCTTGGATGTTCGATGATGATGATGATGCCCGCGGCGCGACGATAGTCATCCATCCATACATCCATCCCTCTGTCTCCTTCTATACCACCATCCAACAATATTTTTTCCTTCTATAGATACCTCGAGCTCCAACTGTATGTATACTATAATGTTTTCAACGTGCTCTTTTCAAATGCCAACCGCCAACACCAGCCGCCATCAGATCAGGGTTTAGAAGTCCTTTGAACTGACGTAGTGCTTGGTCTGGTCTGGTTTGGTCTTCGGTGTAATGTCTGTTTAGGAATCAAGGCGTCGGTATTACAAATTGGGGAAATGACTACTATGCTCTTATGTGTGTTCCACTCTATCATATATTGTTGATGTAAACGTAAATTTTTCTAGTTCATGTACGTTTGATGTCAGTCCATATTCTGACTAGTGAACTATCACCAGATACAGACTGTTGTATTCCATTGACAGTAATATACACATGTATTCACAGATGGTGCTCTCTACAGATCATATCAACAAGACACTTGTCTGATCGCTGCGCCACTCATTCACCATGGGTCACATGATCGCCGGCCCCCGGTTCAATCTTCTCCAGACGGAGCATATACTCTATGACATTAACAATTAGGGCATCGTGGGCTTTAACGAAAAACGAAACAAGACGGAAGAAATCAGCAAAAGCACCTTCGAAATCCGGGGTTCTCAATGAAAGTGGAGGAACGCCGCCGAGCCCATGCGCCAAACAGCAAGATGCCAATCCAAGTGATCTTGCTTTTCCTGGGGCAATCACTGGTAAGGGAAACGGAGATGAGAGGAAGATGAAAGGGATGAAAGGCGCTCTGAATACTAGCTGGCGGGACAGGGATTCGCAAAAGAAGAGGTAAGGAAATAACAGGCGGTTAAGGATCGATATCCTTGGGGAGAGAGACAGGAGAGGAGGGAACAGCGACGCTGCCCCTACCGAGTAATCAGAGCTTTGGTAGGTGAAGAAAGAGGCAGGGAAGGTAGAAAGAGGGATAGATAAAGATCCGATGGCGACGGTCTAAAACACGAGGCATATCTTCGACTAGCGAAGGTGGATTTCCAAGTTATCGTGATTCGATTCATTAGTCATGTTTGAGCGACGAAGAACGAGCACTCCGGCAGAGGCTACCGGAAATTCCCCAGATCAAGCTTCGGGGGCGCCCACTCCAGCTTAGGCGGTCTATCCCTTGAAACACACACTGGGCCAGACTTCATCTTCTCCAGTTTCTTGCGTTCTTTTGAGGCACTTGAACTAAGAAAACCACGCAGCGTGGAGGAGGCTGTCCCATACGTACTCCGCGCACTAGCCCTAGTACTGGAAGAAACTGTGCTGGAGCTGCGGGCACTGCGGACGCTACTGGACTTGCTGACCGTGGATGGTATGGCAGGCACTGGCACCCCCAGGCGCGAGGATGAGCCGGAGCCGGGATATTCGGCTGGCAACATGTGAGGAGTATGACCCGGCAATGAGAACGGAGCCGTCTGCGGGCGTTGTCGAAGTTCAGCGACCAAGCTACTCTCTGCATCAAGGCCCCTGAACATATCCAGATGGTCTTTCGGGCTCGTTGGCGCGATCTCCGGCGGCAGCTGCGCGGGATCCTGCGGTGCTGGCTGGATTTCATTTTCAGACACCGTCACATCCAACTTTATATTGTCCAGCATGATCCCAAGGCTTGTGGCGGTGGTGGGGCGCCCGTCACTCGAAGTGTCATCGTCATATCCGGCCATATCATCTTCGATACCGTGCGCCAAATTGTAATTTCGGTACAGATACCGACGGAGACGGGCCACCTCGGCATCCCATTTGCGGCTTAACGACTGGAGAATAACTTCCACGTCTTGCTGCATGAGAGGAGAGGTTTCGGCGGACGCACTCACGCTTGAGGGCACTGGGGTGCCCGAGCGATGGCTCGATGCATGCTGTTGTTTAGACGACTTGCCTCCGCTTTTACCATTCATGGCTGCATGTAGAGAGCGACGGATAGAGCTGGTCGTGGAGCTCTGCGCAAGACTCGCATCCCGCTTCACGCTCCGAATCTCACGCCGCACCCGCTCAAGGGACTGGATTCGGTCACGGTCCATACACGACAGGCTCAGCAAGGATTTGTTCCGCTGCAGTCCGTTGACAAGGACGGTGAAGGATTGCAGGTTGATGTCGTTGTTTTCACAGTAGACCTCACGAAGACAGACGTTGTCTTCAAGCACCGATGCCAAGGTATTCGCGCCCTGGAGGCCCAGTTTCTGATGCTCGATCCTCAGGACTCGCAAGGACTTGTTCTTTTTCAGACCGGTCAGAGCCAAATTCAGGCCGATTCCGAACCGGGCAACATCCAGGTGAGCGCTTTCTCCGCCGATATCCAAGTCTTCCAGCGTCTCGTTCTCCTCGAACATCAGCTGAAGCAACTTGCATGTCTCGGGCCCGGCATCGTACGGGAGGGAAGCTTTGGAAATGTCCAAATACTTCAACGTCCGGTTCTTTCGCAAGGCCTCCACCAATTCTTGGAACTGCTCCTCCTTCTTAAAGTCGATCATCCTCATTGATAGATGAGTGGGTGTCTTATTTTGGGCGATGGCATCGAAAAGGTATGAGCAGCCTTGATCGAGTCGGTTCTCATTGACATAGAGATGCAGATCGCGAGGGAACCCACTGGTTGTCATCGAATGCAGGAAGATGGCGACATCCTGACCGCTGAGCCCGCATTGGTCCAGTCGAAGCACCCGCAAACCCCGGGATCGATCGCTGGCCAGATAAGTGGCTATAGCATCGACGGTCTCTCGGTTCACGACCGTCCGACTCAACGAGAGCTCTTCGAGACGCCAATTGATCAACGTCTCGGGTGTGATGAGCGGGTCCGAGTTTGATGTGCGAGAAATACGAGACAAATCGAGCGTCTTGATCTGGCTGAAGTAGCCAAGGTATTGTTGGAGAATGTCGGGGCTGAGGCGGCCTTGCACGCCGGAAATGTTCATTGCCTCGAGAGTGGGCGACTGCGCAATAACCGTGGAAAGGAGTAGGTCAAGATCGTGAACTGACAAACCACAGTTACCAACCTCCAATGCCCGCATATGACTAGACCTCTGAGACGCTGCGTCCACGAGATAGTCGAGGTCAGAGTCACCCAGTTTGATTCCGTTCAACACCACCCAGTCCACGCTCGTCAGCTCACGTCGACAGATGGGGAAAATCGCTTCTGGTATCCCACATCCCGGATCATGACTTTCACTATCCGACTTGGGAATGCGACTGAGTGTATAAGAGAAGTCTAGCCTTCGGAGCCACTTGCTCTTCAAAGTCAATGCACGCACTTCTTGGGACAGCACCGATAGGTTTTCTTGGCCGGGGATATGAATCGGCGCTCCTGCACGGCTCAGAAGAGCATCCTTGTCCGGGCCATAGATGTCGCGTAGGCTTTGCAGGACATCCAAGCTGACACCACTGAATGAAATAGACCGGAAAGATTCATTGTACCGAAGCGCTCGCAGGACGGCGATCAACTCCAGCGCTGTATATTTCCTGTGGCGAGTGGAAGCGGGGGGCAAGAGCCTGAAACAGGGGGCATCATCACATTGCACGTCAATCGTGTACCGGATGTTCGAAGTGTCAACATCGTAGCTGGCCGAGTAAGCGACCAAGGTTCGATCGAAACAGCCATAGTCTTCATCCAGGCTCACCGGGGGAAAGTTGTTTTCGTTATCAAGGTCGCGGGGGACGATGAAGTCGTAAGGCTGTTTTATCCACAAAGGACGCAGAAATTCTGTCTGTTGTCTGATCCAAAAAGCAATCTCCAGCGAATGCACGGATGCTAGAAAGACCGAGAAGGGTTTCCGTGTTGGAACACGGAATGTCAGGTGCAGACTATCGTCTCCCCATTCCATAGAAAGACAGGTCAGATTCATCAGGCCGAATGACGTTGCAGCATCTAGGTCACTCAAGGATACGACCGAGCTGCGACTGGAGATCTTGTGCAACGGGACCAGGTGGAGCTTGTGCGAGCCGAGGGCGAGATAACAACCAGTCGGGGACAGTTTGGTGAGATCCTCCGACGATGCCCGCGTTGGGGACTTGCTCGACGCCATCTGTATCACCCGGAACACGCGAAAGGTCTCCGGGTCGTAATCGCGCTCGTAGTCGAGCATCCTGACAACACAATCGACCGTCTTCTGATCAAAGACCAGCGGGTCGGCTCCGCGGATCAGTTCAGCCGCTGAGCGAATGCCCACCATCCATAGGTTCAATTCCTGGAAATCGGGCGTCTGCATTTGGATGAACGTGGCTTTTTGCGCCCGTTCATCCACATAGGCCACCTCCACCGTCGAGGACGGTCTGCCATCGTCCAACATGTAGACCGCAATAATGCTGTTCAGCGCAATTCCGGCAATGGAGTCACTGGCCGCGGACAGCTGTGGGTCCTGTAATGAACTGATCGAGGCGACAGATTGGCGATTGGCCGCCACGGAACGGGAGAAGGATGCGGGGATTGAGGGGAACATGTCGGCGGCTTTGCTCTGGCTTTTGAATCGGACAAGATGCGTGTCCGTCAGGACCAGGTAATGGCTCTTCTTCCGCCACATGCCTCCCGTGATCTGTATCTCGCCATGGTGTAGGATGATGGAACCAATTCCTTGGCGTAGCTCGGGGGGATCCTCGTCCAGGGAGGAGCCTTTGGAGCGGCTTAGCGACCGGTCGTCATCTTCTTGTGAATGCAGCGAACGAAGCGATCCAAATACGGAGGTCCGTCGCTTCTGCAGCGACTTGCGTCGGGAACGAGGGCCCTCGAGAGCTACCGGAGGCAGGGCCGTCACGCCGGTGGCCGACTCCGAATCGGCGGTCCCGGGCCGACGCAAGCTATGGCTGGGGGTGGCTCTCGGGGGACTGGGGTTCCGGACCCCAAAGAATCCCGAGTTGCGTCGCGTTTTCTTCTTCAGAACCTGGGCGTCGTCCGAGGGCGATCGTTCATGGGCCGCGGGGCCGGACAGGGAGGTCGTTGTCATGGACGGACTGAAGACGCTCAGGCTTTTTCTCCGCTCTTTCTTCCCCAGACTCTCGGCCATGACGGGGGAGGAGGGGGGAGGGGGAAGGAGGAGGGCGGAGAAGACGGGGCAGGGAGGCGTCGAGGACGCTAGAGGGCGAGGCGAGCAGTAGCAGAGATGGTTGTCGGGGACGGACTGTTACATCGAGGATCCCGACGTCGGTGCTCACTAGAAGGAAGAAGAAAGTAAGAAAAGGACCAGGGCTAGCTGGGAGCATGACGGGACGATAAGAATGGAGACCATGCTGCAGGACCAGCCCAGGAGATTGAAACCCCGGTAGTGACTAGTGAACTAGAGGGGTGGAGCAGGGCGAAGGAGCACAAATGAGGAGCTGCGAAAGGGAAGAGGGGAGCGAAGGAAGGTGGAACATACAGCAGTCCAGCCAGGTGCCATCAGAGGGATGACCAGGGAGGCGGAGGCGGAGGAGGAGGAGCAACGACCGAAGAAGAAAAGTGGCGCAATTGAGGATTGAGATTTGAGATTTGGCGCTGGGGGAAAAAAAAAAAGAAGGCAAAGGAAGTGTCTCGATACCAGATGAGACGGACAACCGATGAGAAGAAACAAATGGCCACGGGACGGGCTGAGGGAGAAAGGGGCGACTTCAATGATTCGTATCTAGAAAGAAAGGATATCACACAGGAAATATAATGGACAAGAAGCAGAATTAAAGAGTCAAGAGGACGGGCGAGGCAGCCCACGCAAGATCGCGACAATATGCACGGGAGAGGGGGCCGCAAGAGATACGTAAGAGGAAGAGGTTACAGTTGAGGCGGCCACCGACCACCGACCAAGTGACTGTGACCGTGACAGTGGACAGTGGACAATGAACCGGGACGACGATTCAAAGGAAACGAGAGACGGGGACACAAAGATGCAAAGATGCAAAGATGCAAACGGATGGAACACAAGACAAAGCACAGCTTCTTACAACAAGCACAAGCAATTGTAAGGTGAAGAAGAATGGATGGAACCAGAACCAGAACCAGACAGAACCCGTTCCAGTTCCTGGCGGTAATCCGGAGAAAAATGAGCTCAGGAACTGCTCGATTGATTGGTTCTGATGATGTCAGTCCCCGGAGCTTCTTCGGGCCACGCAAAGAGCGAATAGGAAGACCGGATGTCCCGCGGAGCTGCAGAGGAGGGGGGAATTGGAGCAGGAAAAATCAAAAATCAAAAAATCAAATTCAATCAAATCAAATCAAATCAAATCATTAACGAGAGGAGAGAGGGAGGGGAGAGGGGAGGGAGTGGGGAAAGGAAAGAAAGAGAGGGAAATGACGGATCAGGGGAGAGAGACAAGGACAAGAGGAACAGACCAAGAGGCAATGCAACAGCACAACGAAACACCAGCTTTGAAGGGATTGGCAGTCGATGTGAGGGAGCGCATCCCAATTACTCGGTGCGGAAGGAAGATCGCCCCAGGGAGCCGAATGCGTCTTTCTCAACGACTCTATATGTAAGTCTCTTCCTCCCTCCGTAATAACTTTACTTATCCTTCCCTGGACTCCCACTGGCCGGTTTAATATAGCAGCCGCCGCCTGTGGTCGACCAACGGCCGCCTCACCCGTCCCTCCATCCTGACGACTTGTACTTACACGGATTTACTGACTTACTTACTTACCACGTACACACACTGTCAGGTGGCTAACTAGCGAGCAAAAAGAAGAAAGAAGGAAAAAAAAAATTAAAAAAATAATAAGCGACGGAACAGCCCATGGTTATGCTGATTAGGCACTCACTGTCTTTGATGCTCATTTCCCTGTCCCACCGGCGCCCCAGATGGAGCCCTCAAGCCGATCGCCGGTGGATTGAAACGCGTTCGAGAAGCCGATCTCCAGCCGCGTAACCGGCGCCGGACTGGCCGCCTGTCCAGCGCGGCTCCACTTCGCCCCAGCTGCTGGCTTCCTTCTCGCCCCGGCGCGATGCGACTGCGCTTGCGACTTGCTAGTTCGGCTGTCCACGGTCTGGAGCGCAGGCAACATGACAGCTGGGAAATGACCTCGGGGTGATCAACCGATTGGGTCGCCTGCTTTTGGGCATGCTGACTGCTGAGACCTGACACCTTGTCGCTTCTTGTCTGCTCTCGTCTGGCCCATGGTCTAGCCCATTCTTCGTCAGCACACCCTTGTCTCCCCTGCCCCAGGCCAAGAAAAGAAAAAAAACAAAAAAAGGGTGCAACGGCTGCAACCCCCCGTCGGACTGGATCGCACTGCCCCTGAATCGGGGTCTTCATTAAATTCGAGATCTACTCCGTACACAAGCGGCCGATTCACCAATCTGGAGATCCTCCCGTCTCCCCACAACGGCCACTCAGCTGTTCAGAACTGTAGCATGGCTTCTGGACTCCCGGCCAACCCCATCCCATTTCACCGGCTTGTCCGCGCTGCAGACCTGGCCGTCGGTACTCCTACTAGGTAGCGCGTTCCAGACTGGGCCGTCGCGTTTCGCCTGAACCCTTCAAACACGGGGGTTGAGGATCGGTGGAGAACTAGCCCGAGCTACCGGGTACAGGTCAGGGGATGGACTCAGCCTCGAACACTTGCTATGCGAGTCAGTCCAGACCCCAATGCCAAAGACTGAGACGCATCATGGCTCCATTGTTCCACTAAGAACTCAAAGACCCTTTGACATCTATTGTTATCCTTACTCCAGCCCCCGGGCGGCTCTCTCCGCCTGCGCCTTTTCCACTCGTTTGACTTTTCGGATGAACTTGATGTATTCGTCTACTCTCCGCTCGGCCCAGATGCACCCACCCAGGGTCATGGCCGCGATCTGGAGGAACACCTTGAACTGGGGGGTCAAGCCGCGGTAGACCTTGGATGCGGGCGACAGCCAGTCGGAGAAGCCCTCCAGCGGGCGATAGAAGAGGCGCGAGCGGAGGTATTCCTTCGAGAAGGGGGATTGCCTTGGTTGCGATGGTTGCGCGGGTGATGGCGAAGGAGCCGGGGGAGAAGCCGGCGATGAGAATTTGAAGGGATGCGGGAGGATCATGATCATATGAGCGAGGATGGAGACGGAGCCGAACTATCGGTCGATATCAGCGGGACTGAGGCATCTTGTCCCCGCGGGGGGAATGCAGCAGAGACAAGCACAAAAGCAACCCAAGAGAGGTAGACATACCCGGAAGACACCGGTCATGAACCCGCGGACTGCCTGGGAGGTGATTTCCTCGGGAGGTTCGACATCGGCTTTCTGATAGGAGGGGGGCGGCATATTGACCTAGTATGCTTCTTCGTACACGCAGGTGACTATAGAACAGGTAGCTAGGATAATTCCATGCATGCAGCGCAAGCAAGAGCGGGAGGGAAGCTGCAATGACGCATGAACGGATCAACCCCAGCCGACAAACATACCTCCGTTCGGTTCTTATACCGTAAAACCAATACCCGGCCGGGATCTGGTCCGAAACCGCAGCCGCAAGTCGAATCACAGCACCAGAATTATTCATTCCACTCGGTACTTACTTACCTTCTACACTCACTTCCACTCCACTCCACTTCCACTTCTACTTCCAACATTGACATCCCACCTCTCTCAACCAACTACCTCCAAACCAACACCAACACCCACACCCCAGACCCCCTCGAACTCGAAAGAAAAAGAAAAAAAGAAAACCGCCACAATGCCCCTCCCCGCCCGAACCGCAACAATAAACCGCAACACCAACGAAACCAAAATCCAAATCTCCCTTTCCCTGGACGGAGGCATTCTCCCTCCGTACGAAGCATCCCCTCAATTCCCCGCGCCCAGCGACCCCACGCTCGCCGAAGCCGCCAAAAAGGGCATCGTACCGGAGAAGAATGCCGGCCATGCGACACAGTTCACGCCCACGCAGCAAATCACCGTGAGCACGGGCATTGGATTCCTGGATCATATGTTGCATGCGTTGGCGAAACATTCCGGGTGGAGTTTGGCGGTTAGAGCTAAGGGGGATTTGTTTAGTATGTTCCCCCCCCCCCCTCCCCTCTCCCATATCCCATTCTATATATACGTATCGATGAGTTGGGGGGAGTAGGTTGGATAAGTTTGGATGAATATATGAATGAATGAATGCTAATAGGATGATGGGTATAGTCGACGACCACCACACAACGGAAGATACTTTCCTCGCGCTGGGCAGCGCATTCACTGAAGCGTTGGGGGCACGGCAATCTCTGGCGCGGTTCGGCCGCGGTGACGCACCTCTCGACGAAGCGCTCTCTTGGGCTGTGATCGATCTATCGAGTCGGCCATGGGCGGTCATCAACATCGGTTTCCGACGGGAGAAGATTGGGGATTTGAGTACGGAGATGATTACGCATGGATTGCAGAGCTTTGCGCAGGCGGCGGGAGTGACGCTGCATGTGGGATGCACGTATGGCGATAATGATCACCATCGGGCGGAGAGTGCATTTAAGGCGCTGGCGGTGGCGATTCGGGCGGCGTGTACGAGACGGGTGGAAGGAGAGGTTGGGGCCGGGGATGTGGTTAGTACGAAGGGAGTGTTGTAATTGTCTTTATTTTATGGTTATAGATGGGGTTTGGGGGGTTAAAAATGGATGTGGATGGTTATGAGTTTCACTCTAAACATGCAAGCTTATTCTACTCTAGATGAGACAAGTGTCTATTGACGGATGACATCAAGAAGCAACCCCCAACGCCTGGATCGCCCGCGTCCAGTACGCCTTCCTATCATCATTAGCATCCGTTCCCACGCAGCTAGTGATATACGCCGCCCAACCGGCCTCCGACCCGGACTGCAACTGAGACCGCACACTATCCTCGCACTGGGTGGTCAGGAACCACGCCCCGGACCCAAAATCATACTCCTCATCCGCCAGCAAAAGATCCAACACCCCCGTCGGGTTCCCAGACACACTCGCCAACTTATCCGCCAGCGCCGGTATATCAGCCGCATACTTGGCGTTGAACGCAGGCGACTGCATATTCCGAGCTTGAATTTTCCATCAGCATCTATCTCCCTCTCCAACAACAGAACAAGGAAAGAAAGAAACGTACTGCCCTGTCCCGGAACGCCGGGGAAATGGTTCTTGTTGTACTTGAAATCGTCACTCTCAAAGGCCATCAGGCCGATGACGGCGGCCTGCTCGGCTCGGGAGGTGACGCCGTACGTGTCGAAGGACTTGGCGATGTTGGGGGCTGCTTGTGCAGCAGTTGCGCATTCGCCGGCCGCGGGGGGGTTATCGCATGAGTTGGATGTGGGAGCAATGGTTTCGATTTGCTCCGCTGTGATGGAGGAAGAGGAGGAGGAAGAAGAAGAAGAAGAAGTATTGCGGGCCTGGATCCGGCCTGCCGGAGCTGCGACTGCCAATAAAGGTAGGACGCATAAGGTGCTCAGGATCGAGCTCTTCATGGCGGTATAGTGGGACAGTGGTATAGTTGAGGACAAAGATTGTTGGTGGCAAGATGAGGATGAAAGAAAGACTTCAGACACTGTGAGCCTGCACGAGTACCATGAGCGTGATAAAGAACGATCGACGACAAGGGATCGCCTCCTCTTTAAAGGGTCCAGGGCCATTGTTGCGGAGACCTGGGGCATTCCGGCCCCAACTTCCGCATTCCTTCCGAGTGGGGGTTGAGCCAGCATACTACGATGATGTACTATGTAGCTCTGGGCCCTGTTGCCACCTGCCCCAGGGCATCTGACGACATCTCATCGGCATGTCCATGGAGATTGAGTGTATCACATCTCAGCCCTTGCTGACCCGTTGTCGACGGCGATTGGAGCCTGAAGCACCCCCGGCAAATGTGAAACGCCCGTCGCAACTCTTCCTCCCAGACCGGCAGTGCTTATTTGCCCACCAGGCATCTTCATTGGCGGGCAGAGGACCTGATCGGCAGACTCAACTTCAAAGGTCGGACTCCAGCCATGCATCATTGGTTGTCGGGAATTCAGGCAAGGCAAGGCCGTCGTACGAACATGAAACAGACTTATGTCATCAGGGTCAATGGCAATCACATTATTAGTCTCATTTTGCAGCCAACTAGCCTCAGGCGTCTGCAGCTGGGTCGGTCAAATATCCGTCTACCCAAAATCGAAAGTCTATAGTAAGGCAACAGTAAAAGGTGTAAGGTGTAAACAGACAGGGGAGAAAGGAACAATCGTGGGTTCAAGAAGAAGAAAAGGTAAAAAGAAAGGTAAATCCCGACATCCAAGAAAGAGAGCCAGATACAAGACGAGCACCCCGCCTAGCAGGTCGCTCGCACAGATCGAAGAATCTTGCCAAAACATGTACAAGCAATCATTGCTCCAGAGAAGCACTGCGAACCCATGCCCCCAAACTCCGTACATGCACTCCAGAAACCAAACAGAACGCCCTGAGCGGATGAGATAAAAACACACCTGAGCGGCAATTCCACGGGGCGACGAGCAACGGTCGGGCGGAGAAGAGTGTCAGAGCGCTAAAGGCTGAAAAGGCACACAAAACATAGTACACAACGCCACGCCTAATCGCGTCGGCTGTAGAGCTCGTATGACGTTTCCGTCACGCCACCCGCTTCCTCGTCTTCCTTGAAACTGACGCGCCGAAGCAGGGTGGGCATCATGCGCCGTGACATCCTCGTCGGCGAAGACAGGCGGGAGCTCGAAACGAAGGAAGGGATCTTCGAGTACCGGTAACGGTACTTCGAGCCCAACAGCATCAGGCGCGCATAAAGCCACCAGAGGCCGAATCCGACCACGGCGGCCAGGAAGAACCCACACACAGTGAGGAACACCCAATGCTGACCCATCCAGAAGATCAACCGGGCATCCTTGCCGTGCCAGCTGTTGCCCACATGGTGTGTGAAGAAACTCCACGAGTACTTGTTGTATTCGTCCCGCATAAGGATGCGCACCCGTCCCGACTCGCTGGGGTTGGTCTGCATATATTCCTTCCAGATCACCGACAAAAAGAGCGGACCGGTCGAGTACATAACCGTAATGTAAGGAAGCAGCCAGTGGCGGTCATAGGATTGCAGGAGCTCAATCGTTCGGAGGAAAAATGGGTGCTGTGGGACAGATCCCATAGCATCGTTGGAGATACCGGTGGGAACAGTGCGACGAACCCAGGCAGGGTAGGCAAGGAGAGGATCTAAGCGACGGTTGCAGCCCTGCTTCTGTCAGAAAATAATCCCATACAAGACACCATGGGTATACACACATCGTCAAGGTCAATGTAGGTGCCGCCGTAGTGCGCCAGCACAAAGTAGCGGATGGAGTCTGCCCGCTGAATGGGGTACTTGTAGCCGTCGAATGTCTCGAGGAACCATGGATACTCGTTGGCGATGAATTCGCGCGACTTTTCGTTGGTCCAAAGCTAAGTGAAGATTCGTGTCAGTAATCGGTCGTCCAACAGTACGATAGACTCGCGACATACAATGTATTCGTAGTCAGGGTGCAAATCAATGCAGCTCTGCTGGGCCTCCCTCCACACCTCGGGGATGGTCTCGTTCTTGTATGTTTGGTGGATGATCTTGGGGATGATCTGGGGCCGTTGTTCGATCAGGCTGGAGTTGGGCGAGGGAAGCTCGGCGCGGTGAATTGCGTCGGCGGAAGCATCTTCCACCAACAAAGACAGTAGGGTAAAGACGCTGCGAACGAGGAATGTGACAATGATTAAATTGGCGACGAGGAAGATAAGGACACCGCGGCGCATGTTGAAAGATGGGGCAGGGGCCCGAACGACACCTGCTCAACGTATTCGGGGTACACAGGTGAACAGAAAGAAAGACGGGATTAGAAACCCGATGCAAGGACAAGCACCAATTGATATACTGGCAGTTCGTAAAGCCGTGTCACGGTGAGAGGGAAGGTGCAGGCGGCCGTGAGGGGACGAAACCCAATCGACGAGCTATCTGTGATTCCCCACCGAAAGACCCTGGCGGTATTGGTTGGTGGGTTGGTGGGTTGGAGAGACGACAGCAGCGGAAAATAGATGCGAGGCTCAACACGGTCCTACCAGCATAGGGTCGTGGGACAGGAGGGGTGCAGCGGCAACGTCTCGAGGCAATTGCAGGGCGGACGTCCGAGGGAGGGAGTATACGGTGGACTGAAGAAACGAACGGCCGTGAAACTTCTTGGGAGCCTTTTTTCCCCTTTTCCGCTTTTGGGTTACTCTAGAGACGGGTTGTTGAGTCTAAGAGAATCAAGCGCGAGTGAGGTGACTGAACCAGGAAAGGACTGGCGCAAGGGTGAGAGAAGGTTTGGCCCACGAGACGACCAGATGGTGAGGGTGAGGATTATCCCCAATGGCGCAGGCCTGGGGAGGGCGGGGGATTTTATTGGGAAAAAAAGGGAAAAGTGACGAAAGAGTTAAAAAGACGAAAAGAGGCGGAGGCAAGACAAAAAAAGAATTGCGTAGGTAATTTACTGCGGGTTGCAGGGGGAAAAATGAATGAAGGGAATGGACACTGATAGGCAGAGCCAGGTACTGGGGAAGGAACGAACGATGCCTTAGCAACAAAGCAGCGGCATCAACTAGTGAGGGAGGGAGTATCGTCGTACGTAGTGGTGGTAGGAGGTAAGTAGCAGCAGCAAGTCGCAGCGGGCGGACTGGTGAGGTACACCCTGGTAGAGCCCCGGAGAAAGCCAGCGACCGAGCAACAAACCTGAGGAGGGCGGGCGGCGAGTGTCAACAACGGCCCATGGTTACGGCGGCTCTGAATGGTCGGGTTCGCCAGTGTCGGCCGTCACAGGCCAGGGGACGCAGCTTCGGGTTAAGGGGGGGGCGCGCCGGGGGAGGCAGTGGGTGTGGGAGTGGGGAGCCCAGGTGGGCCGCGCCTGCGAATGCTGGTGGATGCTTTAGGTTGGCGCCAATGCTAAGCCTCCGCCACTAGATCTCTTTGGGTCGCGTCCCTTGCCTCTTTCGGTTAGCCCCGTTGCCGACCGGCCCTAGCCATGTCGGGGGCCTCGTAACTAAAGCGGTAATGCAGTTGTAGGCGGTACACTACTGTGTAGCACTTGGCACTGGGCGGACTTGCAGGTGTACCTGGGGAGGTACGCACTGCCATCACGCCGTGGCTACGTGGTTTCTATTTTCGGCCAGAGACAACACCTGGTGATCTCACTGCCAAATCTCCATCCTACATCGTAGCTGACCATCGCGCTTAGCCACTCGGCCGGCGGGTGAATAATAATTATCTACTATAGGACTATTAGTAGGATGAAGTAGATAGCTCACCAACTCGTTCGAGTCTAGCTGCTCGTCAAATGAGCGCTAATTACTGCAAATATCCAGCCTCTCAATCCCCCGGCGTGGCCAGCTTGATTGGTGCCGAGGCCGTGGGGCCAACGGAGAAGGCCTTTCGAAGGAACTCCCACGGGCTCTTGGGACTACTATGTACTAAAGTAGTAGTTGGGGCCACGGGGAAATGTAAACCCGCTTAGGTAACGGATTGTGTTTGGCGGGAAAATCCACGCTAATCCAAACAGGCGAGTAAAGCGAGGGGGGAAAAAGAAAAAAAGAAAACAGAAAAAAGAAAAAAAAAGGAAGAGAAACGATCTCCTCACAGATAAGAAAGAAGTGGCGCCTCCGCCAAACCATGGAGGGGCGATTACGCAGGCCTCCTTGTTTTAACCCAAGTATGATTCTGCCTGGTACCAGCCCATGGATCTGGTGTGGGAGTAAATTACTTGGGGACATGGATTGAATCCCCCTCTTCCTCGTTGCCGCATCATGAGAATCTTTGTTGCCTAATCCAGCCTTCGGGATTGCCAGTCAATGATGCGTATTTTACGAGGGAGCCAATGAGTACCGACGAACCGCCCTCGGCCTGCCACCTGACGTGGTTTGGCACCGCCAGCCATAACGGTCGCAACTTACGGAGTACTACTAGTAGTATTTACCCTTCCAGTGGTGACTGCTAGAAGGAGCAAATTCCCGACAATCGACGGTTGAGGATTGTTGGGGAAGGCCAGACGAACAACAAACCCTATGTTTGCGACTAGCTGGCCTAAATCCATAGCGCAGCACGCTACTCCGTACCTCCAGACGTAAATTCTCGATCCTAGACAGTGATAGTCGGTCTTAACCGCATAATTTATCAACTAGACAGGTACTAGTCTGGACCCATGCTCCAAACCTCCTTTGAACCGTAGTCCCAGTCCTAGACACGGCACCACTGTCAAGAGTCAAGACTGCTGCATCTTAATCTATCTTCATCTACTTGGGACTGGAGGGATTGCACCCCAGAGCCCTGGATGCGAACCCGCAGAAGAACCAATCTCGTTGAAACAGACCTGGCACAAACTCTCAGGTACTAGTAGTCAGTAGCTAGCTAGATACTCCGTACTACTTATGTGATGCAGCAAAAATGTCCTGTGTGACACCGCAGCTGACATGACGGTCCAATCTATTGGCAATGGTTTGACCGGTTCTAACTTTTGGCTGGTGCACTGCTTTGAGACGCACAAGCCTACGGAGTACAAGCGGACAGTATCCCAATGCATGATAAGCTGTGACAGCGGCAGCCTTCTTTGTGGGAACCCTGGTGTGATTGGACATGGCGATTGGAGAGAGCTGTGTGTAATATAAACCCAGGCCTAGGACGACCAGGATACGATCTGTCGGTCCCTGTCCTGCTCCTGCCTCTTGTTTCCTGCCTCAGGCGATTGCCGAATCAGGCAGGTCTGTCGCACGGCGTCCTGACTCGGTGGACGCGGCCTGAACCTCGGCGTCTAGCACAACAAATTGATTGAACAAACAGCAAATGTGACGGGGGTTGAATCTGATTTGCCAGCATCACATCATATCAATGGACTTGCGGCGGGGCAGTTGAGAACACTGCCTCTGGGTTTCGCTTCGCATCCATCCAGCAGGCAGAAGTGGAAAACGGTTTATCCAGAAGGCTTGTTGTGTAGGGATCCATAACCGGACCGCCGCCGACGACAAATGTAGAGGAGCGACTTGCCACACGGCCACACGATTTCCTCAGCATCCAGCCACACTGCCCCTGTCGTGGCGGGGGGCCTGAGGCTGGGGGGAGGACACTTTACAGTTTACACAGTACCCGCCGATCCTAATGTGCAATTTGCATCCTGGACCCTGGGGGGCTTGTCATTATTGGGATTTTGCCCACCCTCAACAGGCGTCCATTGAGTATGATTTACGAGTACGAGTTCGGAGACGGAGATCGGTGGTCGGTGGTAAACCCGCCGACATTATCCTGATTCTGGTGGGACGGACGACTCACCCGGCTCCACAGATATCAGATTTGACAGATTAGGTGGGCTGGGGTGGGTTTGAGCGTGGGGTCATCGTACATACCTACTAAGGTAGCCGTGTGAACCTTTGAAGGCGGTTGGAGTGAACCGGTCCAGGCCAGGCAAATTAATATTGCCAGAAATTCAAACCAGGGATGGGGTTGTTTGGATAGGTTTCCACTATCAGTGAGCATGAACCGCCAAGAGGGGGCTGTTTCAGTGTTTCACACTTGATCCGACCAGCACGAAACCGATCATTAATATTCTCCCCCAGAGAGATAAAGAGAACTCGACGGTTAAAAAAAAACCGCCGCCCCACCGGCATGGGCCCAACCGCCAATCAGGTCCGCGAAACCGGTCAGATTGGCGCAGGAGAGAAGCGACCCGAATGGGCGGCTGGCTTTGGGGGCCATCATACTTCATTGTTAAGTACGGAGTAGCCTTGTGCGGCGGGCGATGTTAGCGACTGTCAGACGCGTGGACAACAGAGGGGCTGGGTTGGTTTCACCCCCCAGGGACAGGGACCCGTCGCATGTTCTGCTGTTCAGAACGTACTCGTATTCCGGCCGCCAATGGTATCCAGCGGGGTCTCTGGTCGTTAACAGTACCCGGTTCAGTCGAGCGTTAAAGGATCCATTTCCATGTTATCAAAGTTAAAAATGGAGACCAAGCGCAACCCCTTATCAGCCGTCATCGGACATGTTCGAAAAATAGAAACATCGGCCCCGTCCTCCAATGAACCGACGCAGAGTCTGCCCGATGCCATCATCAACCTTGGCCATGTCAATCCCCCCCCACTAGGCTGGTGATCTGTAAGTCGGATGAGGTCAGAACACCTCTTGGACCGCGTATCATCCATGGCAGAAACACAGCCATGATCAACGGCGGACGATCCCGCTGTGCTACACAGGTCGGGGCGATGACCAGGATGCCCAAGGGGCTGTAGAATTAAGGTATTCCACAGTATGTACTACTATGTATATAGGAAGGGGAACGGAGGAGCCTGGAGGGCACGAGATGGGATGGTCATGCGGAGAATTACCCCAAATTCCAGGCGCACCCTGGATCTACACGTGGGCCTCTATCTGGCCGGTAACTGGTAGGGCCCAACTCATCCTCGGCCTGGCGCTCGCCCCTCTCCTTCCGATGATCCGTCCGTGGGATCCATTTACCCCAAGCAAGGAATCGCCGGGTTGGTTTATCATGGATTGAATGTTATCATTGCGCTGATCATCGCGGTGTCTTCCATTAACGAAGACACCCTCTTGCCGACTCTGGCAGACAGACAACGTGTGTACATCCAACCGAGCACCCGCTAGGACTTGGGAGATCATCCCCATCCTCAAAGATCATCCCCACACGCGAACCCAACTCCTTAAGTGGTTGGCGAGATAAGTTGTGCTGTCTCTCAAAGGTTACTACTCGAGACTGACAGCCGGTGCGATCATTTCTAGTCACCTCAAAAGGAGGCCGTAGCGCAAACAGCTATTGCAACGTGGGGTCAAATGACGTCCCAGATCAGCCACCCGATACCAAAATAACCAGAGGTGCCGCTGTAATCCTTGCCTATATCCTGACAGTACTAAGTTTCATTCTTCCGCGCACGTCGGCCCTTTGAACAGACAACCTGCAAGATGATGGTTGATGTTCCCGGAACAATCGCGCCGACGGTTTCTGGGCGCCATACAACGATGATGCCCAGTATGCGCAGATAGTTCATCGAACTTCAGGTGCGGCGGCAGCGGCAAAGTCTCCGTTGATATTGGCAGCGTCTGTACCTCGGCCTTCCCCGGGTCTGGTCTCAAACAATCGCACCCACCACATAGGGGGATCAAAAGGACGGTGGCCACCGTGCAGGGACGGATAAACGTCGTTGAAGAAGTACCAGACATGACCCACGACGACACCACAGATTTCATCCTTGGGCACAATCCCGTGGACGACCAGGCTGAAAGCCATCAAGACCCAGGGGAGATATGGGGCGGTGAAGACCAGCATTCCAAGGAAGCTCAGGCGGGTCTCCGGGTTGCGACGACTCCAGATGTAGACCAGGCTGGACGAGAGGGCCGTGCCCAAGAATGGGAGGGAGAGGAACGGCGAGAGGAGGAGGAGAGAGGCCATGGCGTAGAACAGAAGCCACGAGAAGTGGGCGGGCGATCGCCCCGACGACTCTTCGAGGAGGCGCGAGTATCGCTGCAAGAAGAACACATGGAATAGTAAGTCGAGATTGAGCGGACCGAAGTATAGGAACGTCGTGAGCAGACGCCAATACTGCGCGCTTGTCAGCTGCGTGATCCGTGGCCCATCGTGGGGACTAGGCGCGACGTACCTGAGACTTGACATATACAGCGCGAAAGCTATAGAACAGCTGGAATGGGGTGAGGACGTGACATTGGACCAAGACCGAAGTGGCGACGGTGGCTGCTGTCCACCACCGAGTCACGGGGGGCATTTCATAGAACCACTGCTCCAGAGGGAACTGGCCAGCCTGCCCGCCGTTACCCCAGATGGCGGCCATGTTCTAGCTTCTAGGTAGGCTACTAGAGTTGTTGGTTCAGTTGGCGGGGAAAATGCGACCAAGAATAAGCGACGGCGAGTATTGGGGTCAGGGGGTCGGGGGGAGGAAACAGCTTGCTGAATGGGCGAGAGAATCCAGGAGATTGATAAGGGAATCCTAATGGACCACCTTGGCTGTTGGCTGATGGCTGATGGCTGCTAATAATCGCCGCCGACTCGCCGACCTCCAGCTGGCCTTTTGCCTCAGGCCGGCGCATCCTCTGAGGCAGAGAATTCAGGCAGAGAATTCAGGCAGCAAACTCAGACAGCAAACTCAGACAGCAATCCCTCTATGGCTTGATGCCTGAGTCACCCAACATGTCAGCTGTCATTTGAGTTGCACCCGCGCGCTTCAGTGCCAGCGGACGCGCCACCACGCGTCTCAGCAAGAATCCGGGTGGCTGGGGACGGACCAGCACCACCCCAAGAGCTCAAAGATAGTTCGGCCACTCGATGGGTCTCTCCTGTATGCAAAATCCCTCCTAACCCAGACAATCACTGCGATTTCGCACTGCCGGTTAGCACTCCAGTGTTGGCAATCTACCGGTCGCACCCAAATAACCCACACCAACCGGGCACATTCTTAACCTCAGGTTGCCGGAGACTGCACATCCCCTCTCCACCGCGCACTCGAGTGTCATTGCCTCGCACTGTGCAAAGGAGCTCTGTGAAGCTACCCCTCCTTTGTCCCTCTCTCCTCGACCTTGACCAGTCAATTCCTCGCCAGGCGCCTCAGCAATTGACATGCCTCCCAAGACAGGCCGCGGTCGCAAAGCAGCGACTACACCGCGACAATCAACAGCCGGCGACCGGGCTGCAGCAAGCGCTTCGAAAGCCGATGCGACTACATCACCATCCGCTTCAAAAGTGCGCAAGACCGCCAGACCGTCCCGCGGGGGCAAGAGACCAGCCGGAAAGAAACCCAGAGAGTCCGATGTCCAGCGTGCGTACCACCGTAGCAACCAACGTTCCCCTCCCACCTAAAGCGTACCAATTTTAACATGCTCGCAGCTGGTGACCCTACCCCACGAGGACGTTCACGCCGCTACAGGCCCGGGACTGTGGCTCTCAAAGAGATCCGCAAGTACCAGCGTACTTTCGATCTTCTCATTTCAAAACTCCCTTTCGCTCGGCTGGTCCGCGAGGTCGCGCTTGATCTACTCCCTTCAGATGTAGGGTCCGAGCTGCGGTGGCAGTCGCATGCGATCCAAGCGCTCCAGGAAGCTGCCGAAGCTTTCCTCGTCCACTTGTTCGAGGATACCAATCTCTGCGCCATCCACGCCAAGCGCGTGACTATCATGCAGAAAGATATTCAACTGGCTCGGCGCATCCGCGGTGTCTGGGGAGGTCTGGGTTAAACCCCAGAACCTTTTCATCAATGGGAAGGAGAAGTCGAAAATAAGACGCAAAGAAAAGAAAAAAGAGAAAGAAATCAACCCGAGCGCCAAATCCACATACTATCCTACCGTGCTCTACCTACGCTCTGATTTCCGACTTCTTCTCACTCCCGGCATCATTATAATTGGCCAGCGGGGAGGAATCTCATCATCATTTTGTTGCCAGTTGGTGTATAGGTTACAGGCGTATGGAGAGTACGGAGTCATTCATCGAATCCAAATCCGGAGACGAGCCGCGCGGGGTTTGCCTATTTTGAGCCATTACATTTCATTTCATTTCATTCCTTCTTCTGTTTGTCTTTTCTACGCCGTCGGCTACAGGATCTGCCAGCGTGCGTGTATAGCAGTAATGCACAGTTAATGTCCGTTGAATCGAACATGGTGTATGGAGGGGGGAGTACATTTCACATCCATCTATCTATCTATTCAGTGTGTGTTGTGCCTGTCTATCAAATCATCCCTGTGTCTGATGATGTATGTTTGTATGTATGTACGTACGTAAGTAATGTAATGCCAACTGCACCACCATCATCACTATCCATGAATCCATTTCATATCATTCCAACGAACCATCAAACGGTCCTTCTCCATTTCCACACAACAACAACAACAACAACAGGAACACACGCGATCTAAGTATACTTCAACCAGACCCGGATCGAATTGCATCACATCACATCACACCACATAACATCCCGATAGAAAACCCCCCCACAGGCACAGAGACGAGACACAGAGACACTCCCTTTTATCAAAGTCGAGTACGCCGTATACACCCCGCGACAGCAACAACAACAAGGAGCCATATACCCAGACAAGACAAGACAAGACAAGACAGACAGACAGACAGACAGACAGACAGACAAGATATGATCTGATATAATATAGCCCCACGCGCATACAAACAGCCCTAACATGGTATCATGAACGGAACTTCAGCCGCAAGAAGAACTACACGGTGATAAAAGAGAAAGAAAAAAAAAGGAGAAAAGGGCGGAAAGAGGAATAGAAATGTAAGAGGGGTGGGTGAAGAATTACAAGAGAGTTGCTGGGACTATTACCGTTGGTGGTAGTAGTAGCAGCAGGAAGAAAGTAAGTATGTGGGAGTGAGAGTGGAAGTGTGTGAATGTGAATGTGTTAAACTGGCCTCTTCAAAGCCGACGGTAATCCCATCATTACACGATGTCCTTCTTCCCGAACACCCTTGGCTTCCTCGTTCTTTCCTTGTCGTTCGAGAGTTTCGGCGAGCATCTCGTCGGTCACGCTGACCCAGAGCCGGTCGTTGGCTTTCTTGGCCATTGCGCGGCCCGCTCGGGCACTCTTCTCCGCTTGTTCGCCGACGACGCCGCGGAAGTATTTCCAGCTCATGAAGGTTAGGGTCATGCACGTGATTTGGCTGTTGCTGATGGCCGTGGCGGATTGGAGGGCTTGCTGGAGGTATTGTTTTGTCTGTATTGTCGATTCGGTCTGCACGGTGGCGCAGACGAGGTAGTATGCTGCTTGGATGTACTTGTTGGGGCTGCCGGTGCAGAATGATTCCACCATGGATAATATGGCGGGCAAGTGGGGGTGAGATGGATGGGTAGGATCGCGGAGGATGAGAACGGTGTTCAGAGCGGCGAGGATGGCTATATCGCGACGTGGATCGTTGCGCGCGGTCTTGCTAAACGTTGTAGACAGGGAGAGCAGAGGAGACTGGAAAGCGTTCAGGGCCGCACTGAGGTCGCCGGTTGCTTGCGCAATGGCCCCCGCAGCGTACTCCATTAGGCATTCGATTGTATCTGGAAGCTGGTCGCCAAGCTCCTGGGCTTCGTGTCGAAGTTCTCTTAACGTCTTGCTCGCCAGCTCCCAGTCCGTACGACCACAGGCAAGGAATACTTGCTGGACAAGCAGGTTGCAGTAGAGAGTCCTGCGCCACTGAACTCGCCTATTTGCATTGACCGCTGACTCGGTGATCTCTTGAGGCGCCTTGAAGCTTCCTGCAATAACATCAGCAACACGTTAGGAACGTTTCATATGATATCCGCCAGAGCTAGCGATACTAACCTTTGAGCATACGCGTGCCCTCCTGCAGAAACTTCTCTGCCTTGCGTCCGTCATATGAGTTCTTGCAACTCAGGGTGATAGAACTGAGGAAATAACAAAGCGCGTAGAGGTCGTGCTGAGGTAGCCAGTTAAAGCTTAGCAGTAGCGTGCCGCTCTGGACCTGAAGGATGTCCCCAGTGTCTATGGAAGACGGTCCAGCCGACTTGCCGTTCAAGGGGATTGAAAATGACCCATCATTCCGCCAATTCGAGTCATTCAGCCTTTCGTCCATCAAGTCTTGCATGACTTTGAGCTTCTGGGAAGATTGGTTGATGTCGTAGTCAAGGAGACTACAACAGATATCGACAATTTGGACTAAAGTCGTGAGCTGTGGGATATGACGAAGCTCGTCGTTGAGTTGGTGACTCCGCGCTATCGCTACTGCACGCTGGGCTTGCTCGATCGAGTCGAAGCCGGATCCTTGCTGAAGATGTGCGAGAGCTTCAATTATCGCGGACATCGCTGAAACAGCCTTATCGCCGTTGCGACTAGCCATGGTGGAAATCTTGTGGAGGTGTTGTAGTGCTGACACTGAATCTTGATGGGCCGACGAGGACAGGGACAGAGACACTCGAAGGAAACGAAAAGCATACTCCCACGCCGAGTGGCGATATCTGTCAAGTTCAGCATGCAATACAGGAAGAAAGTCAAAGGCGGTACCTACGCTTCGACATCTTGAATCATCCCATCGACAGCTTTCAACGAGGCCTTTGGGTTGGTCTTATACAGCATCCGCGCCAGAAGATGCTGCATACTGTATTTCAAATCCAGCATTCGATTCTGCGTTTGGTCAGTTGCTTGTTATCGAGTTATGGCTCCCCAATTAGAGGAAGACAAAGCGTAGACTCACCCGCTCGCAAAGGTCGATCTATCCGGCATCGTTAGTAAAAACACCAGCACAGCAAGCATGGGTAAGAACGTACACCTTTGCTCAATGCCGTCTCCGCTTCAAGGTCATTATCCGTTTCCTCGAACAGTATTCGGGCATATCGTAATCGGACAAGAGCTTCAACCCGGGGCTGTAGTCTCCAATTCTGCCCCACATCAATAAGCATCACCAGAATATACGGCTCCAGGAGTGAAGGACCAAAAAGCCCCCACGTACCTTGAGAACGGCTTCCAAGCAGCCAAGACCAGTTGCAACTAATTTGTAATATTCATCCATTTCCATCTCCCGCCTCAACAACGCCACCAGGGTCCCATGACTGTGAGCTGTATTCAGATACTCATCCGCCATGGCCAACAGCAACACTTGATAGTCAATCGGCGAGCCTGTTGATTTTTGAGTGGGTTTTTGGCCGGTATGACGCTGGGTTTGCTTTTTAGAAGGCTGGCGCTGCGCCTTCTGCTGCACTTCCGGGGTAGGAGCTGGAATCAACACCTGGACGGGCTTAGGGGATGGCGCCGGAGGAGTTTGAACGACTGGTTTGGCAACGACGGGCTTAACGGCGACGGGCTTAGCGGCGACAGGCTTAGCAGCAACCGGTTTAGCAGCCGGGGCGGGAGCAGGAGAAGCAGCAGCAGGTGGCACATGAACTGTCGGCGTGGTAGATGTCGATGGAGTGTAGGTGTTGTTGGTTTGATTCCCTTGGTTCGGACTGGGAGCGGCGTAGTACGTTGATTGGGCGGGGGTAGATGAAGTAGGGAGGACAGGGGAGCGGCTGTTGCCCGCAACAGACACGGCTGGTTGTGCAGCATATTGAGACGGACTATTGGTGAACTGGGGAGGCGAAGTCGAAGTAAGAGGTGGTGGGTTGAACAGATCGGACGGATTCACATATTGCTGCTGGGGTTGCGGATGCTGGGGTGGTGGTGGTGGTGGTTGCTGCTGCTGTTGCTGCTGCTGCTGGGGGTTATAGGTCTGCGCGTAAGCAGGATACGCCGGAATCATGACCTGGGGATAGACCAGCGGCTTCCCATATTGATATGGCGAAGCGCTCGTGTTGACATTGCCGTTGTACAGTAGCTGCTGCGGGTGGATGGTCTGCTGGTGATGCGGCAGATTGGGGGGTTGCTGCATGTACTGCGAAGGATATGGGCCGTTATGGGGTGGTGGGTAGCTCATCGCCCCAGGACACAGACAATGCTCATCAATCCGCTGCGCTCTGCTATTCCCGGGAAGTATATATAACAAGACGACGAGGATGCTCTTTCGAATGGTTCGCTTCTTGTTCCTCTGAATCGCGCCGCCTTTTCCGTTTCCGCGTCGGGTCGGAGAAACCCCCGGGCGGTCAGGTGAGGCGGGATCAGGTGAGCTCGCGGACGAACCATGGACTGGGCATTCATTCCTTTTATGAAGTGGATACTAGTAATGTGCATTGGTGGAAATACGTATAATGTATAGGATACCTCCTCGCCCGACCAGACCAATCACCACGATGAAACAACAGGCAAGCCTGTCAGACTGCCTCCCAGCCATGTTAATCAACCCCAACCCTCTTGCACAACGCCGGAATCCAAGCCGTCTAGCACGCGTCACACACATGAGATTCATCACAGCAACAACAGCAACATAGCAACATGAGAACATTAAGAATCACCCCTAGATCATACCGATCGAGGAATACAGCTGATTCATCGACTGGTCTTGTATGGCGGGATTCAGTATATTCATCTCCAACGATGGCGCTTCTTCCAGCGCGGGGTGTTCGCGGATCGTCCACGGGCAGAGCTCACTGCAATTGGCGACATCGATCAAATTCTCCGCAGGATGGATCCGTTGCGCAGCCCACGTTTGATCGGGCACAGGCCCAGAGCCTCCAAGGCACCGTTCCGTCCAGAAATGGTAAATTGCTTGCCCCGTCTCCTCGTCCATTTGACTGGGTTGTTTGCGAGGACACCGCAGCGAGGCATTGCATGTATTGCAGATGGATATTCGCTTGCAGGACGCGCAGTGACTGTCATATAGCCGACAGAGAGTGGTCTGGCAGACACTGGAAAGCCACAGGTCGACAGATCGATGCGCGCATCCAAAACGTGGCGTCATGTGCTCTTCCCTGCCGAGCTGGCCGGACCCCGTCCGCAACCGGTACTCTGTCTTGATCTTCAACTGGCCCTCGTCGTCCAGCTCAGGATAGATCTCTATATCCAGCTGCGTTGATCCATAGTTCTCAGTGCAGTTATGCCAGCAGAAGCGCTGCTGCTTTATACTAGCGCCGAACTGCATCGCCAGGGCATTCATTGATTTCTCGCGTATCTTCAGAAGCTCAACCAGTTCCATCTTGTCATGGAAAGTCAACTTCTTGCAGGGGCATAGGTCTACTATGCCTGCAGAGCTTCCCAGGTTACATGACCTGTCCTCCGGTTTTCGTTTCAGCTCTCGCGCGGGAAATGAGCTCCGTGGATGGAGCTTCAAGCATCGGGAACAAGCCCGCCACCTATTGTCTTCCAGCAAGTTTATGAATTGCCAACGTGGGGTGACGAAATTGTGTCCGTTTCGATAATGGTGAAAGAGTGGCGCAAAGTCTCGACTGAAATGGAGGGTTTTGGCTCCTAAGGTAGGCCCGCATATCGAATAGAGCCGTTTACAGGTCAACGCCAGACACGCCTCGGGCAACACAGACAAATGAGAAATAATCTCCAGAAGCAGCTCCGTCGGTAGCGCAAGGAGATAGCAATTCCTGTCGGTGTCCGTCTCCCCAGCCTTCCCTTCCAATTGGATTTTCGCCCAGCGGTTCATCTTCGCGATGGATCTCAATCTTTCCCCGGCCCGGCGGAAACTCGATCCCATATCGACTGGCAGATCGGACTTCATCTTGTTGGTCGAAGCGTTAAGTGGCGCCTTCGTGAAACTATCCAGCAAATTGATGTATGCGTGCTATGGTCTATGGTCAAAACTCCAATGCTTTGGAAGTGGGATGAGTACCAGCTCGTCTTCTGAATTTAGGGCATCTTGGTGTTCTAGAAAAGACAACTGGAAGCGAGCCACATGATAAAGGGGTCGTCAGAGGGAAACGGAAAGGAGGGCCTTTTGACCTTCAAGTAGGAGCCCCTCAGGGTCGTCGATTTGCACGCAAACGGAGCACGCGCCGGGGTCACAGCGTAGTAGAAGCCGTCAGGATTACATACAACAGATGGGTCTTTGTTGAACCAAAGAGTAGAAGGCCGATTGTCTGATTAATCGCCTTATTGGAGACTGCATCCAAGCAGCCTGGGTTCTAGACTGCCATCGGGTTAGTTCTTCGAGAACTCTCCCCCGACTGGGGGGGGGAAAGGCCAAGGAAGTCTATGATGCTATCGGATCGACGCTCTACACTGAGCTTCCGCAACCGGGTCTGAGTTTACCGCATCGATCTTGCAGCGACCCGCACACCCACCCACAGGAATGTCCATGCTTCTAAAATTGAGCCGTCAGTTGCAACCCCGTCCACTGGTTCAACAAGTCCGGGTGGGATGGAAGATGCAACATCAAGTGACGTCGTTGGGAGGCCCCATGATCGCCCTGGTACCGCGGCTGACTCAGCCAGGCCGGCTGATTTGCTGACTGATCGGCCTGATAACCAAACCGATAAGGCGTCCGATAAGCCAATGGGACGCCTTACCCGAAGAGGCAATGAAGCCGAGGTCCGTGAGAAGAATCGAGGGCTTGGCCAGAGGATAATTCCAGCCAGGCACGGAATGCTCCTTGCTCTCTTTCTCTCTTTTGAACCCTGGCTCAGATGGAGATAGCATGTTAATCCTGGGATCTCTAGCTGTTCGGGTTGTTGTTTAAGCGAGAGAATCGCCTCCATGTCCTCGGTGGAAACCCCCGTCAACTTACTAAGTTCGTTGGCCATACCGCTCCTTGTGGCGGGCCTGCTTGTGATGGGCTTGTTCTCATGGATCCGCCCTAGTGGCCGGATCTCATACTATCATGCGAAAGATAACAATCTTCTGCTCGCCAAGAAATCGGGAAAGCCAGGGTCCAAGGAACAAGTGACGCTGGTAGACCTCTGTCACACTGCAACCCCCGAAACATGCCAGCTGAACCCTTTCCTTTTCAACGGCCACCTCCAGACCGCCTGGACGACGGTGGTCTTTGATAGTGTTCCGGTCTACTACAAGCGTCGGATGTTTGAGGCCGACAACCCGGCGTTTGCGGGACATTTTGCGATAGATTTCGTGGTAGATCCATACGAGCCGCCTAGCGACGCCCATGCGACTGATAGCGAGAGGAAATATACTCAGCCATCAGGGCTTCCCGAACGGACCGCGTTCTTTTCAGAGGACGAATATGCTGCGCTTCCCTCGGATGATACGAAACCTATGCTCGTGGTCCTCCATGGCCTGAGCGGTGGATCACATGAACTCTACCTGCGCCATGTGATTGCGCCCCTTATCAAGGATCAGACCTGGGAGGCTTGCGTCGTCAACTCCAGAGGATGTTCACAAACCAAGATCACAACTGGGGTGCTCTACAATGCCCGTGCCACGTGGGATATCCGCCAAGCCGTCAAGTGGCTACGGAAGACATTTCCTAATCGGCCTCTGTTCGGAATTGGCTTCTCGCTCGGCGCGAATATCATGGCTAATGTAAGTCTTGCCCGGCCCAAGAAAATGCAGCCTGACTGACCGAGGATTGTCCAGTACTTGGGTGAGGAAGGGGATGCCTGCGAGTTAACGGCAGCAGTGCTCTGTGCCAGCCCTTGGAACCTGGAGATTGGCTCGCTGAACTTGCAAAACACCTTCACCGGTCGCCAGTATAGTAAAGTGATGGGTACGAGCATGAAGGCACTGTTCGAATGGTGGGTATCCTATCCAAATGTTCTGTTTGATCACATCTGACTCTATACCACTAGCCATGTTGAACAAGTTTCCAAGAACCCCCGAATCGATGTCGATGCAATCAGGAACGTCACTTACTTGCACGAATTCGATCGGTAAGGCATCGCCCCAGACATGTCCTATATGCCAGAGTTTGACTTTAGCCATGTCAGGGCTTTGCAATGTGCTACATGGGGCTACCCAACTGAGGGTGCCTATTATCGTGATGCTACTTCTACCGATGCTATGCTCAACATTAAGATTCCCTTTTTCGTTATCCAGGCCGAAGACGACCCGGTAAGCCGAGCTTCTCAACTACGGAGTCATACACGCTAACCTGAAGCAGATTGCCGTTGCTACAGCACTTCCATTCCAGGAGATGACCAAAACCCCGTATGGAGTGATGATGACTACCTCTTGGGGTGGCCATCTTGGTTGGTTTGAGCTTGGAGGTGAGAGGTGGTTTGTCAAGCCGGTACGTGAAAGCCGTCTGCTTACGCCTATCTACATCAGCTGACTGATCCAGGTGCTGAATTTCCTGAACCTTATGGCGAAGGAAGTTGACCTTACCGTCCCCTTCAAGGTCGAGCACTCCGAGAACGTCCCCGGTCGAATTGCCCACCATGCAGGTCCTTGTCTGGACCAAGACACGGCCCCGAAGCCAGAATTCAACCCTACGCTACACAGGCTCGTCCTGCAGCTTAAGCCGTAGAGTACATCGCATAACCGATCAGCTCCTGGTGATAGATCGGCGCTTCATTGGAGAGATGCTTATCATGAGTGTCATGCACGCCATTGTTTTCGAAGACATAGACCAGTATAAACGCCAGAGACCCATCTAACTATATAGACCCGGTATAGACAGAATTACTTTTTTTTTACATCAAATCTCAAGCAAACGCAACGCTTTTCTTCTTTCCTTTTGATTTGGACGACTCCTTGGATGGGGCCGCGCTTGTTTGGCTGGAATCGCCCTTGTTCTTGCGTTTTTGGCGGATTGACTGTTTTACCTCGTCCTGTTCAGATCAACCAGTTAGCAACTTTTGTAGCTCCTCAACGGGCGGACCAAATGCTGTTATACGCACCAGCTTAGACTTCTTCTCTGCGTGCCTAGCTTCGGCTTCCTTTCTCTTTGCCTCCCGGATCTCCTCCAACTGGCGAGCCTTCATCATCTTGGATTCAATTTGTCCTTCCTTCTCCGCGTTCACCATAGCGAGGATGGTCATCATTCCCTCCTGTCGCAATATTATCAGTAATGCGACAGATGATTAAAAGATATAAGGTGTACCCACCGCATCGTCCACGAAAGTCTTTCCCTTCTTCTTGCCCTTGGGCTTCACCACACCGACGGGGGTAATCTGGTTCAGCTGGGGCAGACCCAGCTCCTCCTCGGTATACTCTCTCTTCTTGGTCTTCTTCAACTGGCTGGACTCGGTGCGCGCCTTCGACTTGACTTCCTTCGGGGGCGGGCGCTTGACGTTCTTCTTGTTCACTTTGGATCCGGACGAGAGAGGCTTGCTCTTCTTGGCATCGCCCTTGTTGGAGTTCTTGCCTTTGGCAGAACCCTTAGTCGGCGCCATTGCTTCGGATTAACGCTGCGTTGATATGGAGGGGATCGCAAGAGGGACGAAAATCTGGATTGCAGACGAGCGAGAGTGGAAGCGGGGAAAGGAAGCACGAAAACCCAGTCGCCTAGTCCACACAACAAGCAACAACCGTCAATATAATCAAGAACGATCCACGAAATCCAACAAGCCACATGCGAAGAGAAGAATTGAACCCGAAGCCCCGGCCCGTCGACTTGCACGCCGCCGAGAGAGAAATTTTTTGAAACGGGCAGGCGGTGAGGATGCGGCGGGAGGCATCCGAAGAAGGCCTTCCACTTCCATCGTCACGCTAACTCAGGCCCCGAAAGGTTGGACCATCGACTTCCTTCCTCCCATTCGCTCCCCCGCGCTCTCCTCCCTCTCTCTTCCAGCCAGTGTGCCATTGTCGAGCGTCTACCCCGGCTGCATTCAAGATGACTATCAACCCGACCTTCCTTGCGCAGCGCACGCGCTCCTGTACGTCCCTCCCCCTCCCAGGTCCTATCCGACGGTCCGACCTTTAGAAATTGCCGCGACGTCAATGGCCGGAATCACGAGCTGACCTTTCTCGCCTTTGCAGCTGCCAACTGGGGCGATGCGAAGCGTCGTGTCCTCAAGACCTACAGGGAATGGCTTAGAGCGGTCAGTGGCCCTTGTCAATGATGAATTGCTTTCTATCGATGCCCCCTCATTGCTTGCTGGCCTACTGGGGTGTGCACCTTGCGCGCCTACCAGAACCTGCGACGGAATCACCATATCACCCACGAAGCACAAGACATACAGACTAACATGGCTCCTCCCATCCATTGAGACAATCTAGTCCCCCGAGATCCAGACCATGTACTCTCTGAACATGCCCGTCTCCGTTATCCGGACCAAGATCCGCCAGGAATTCGAGAAGCACCGCTACGTCCAGCAGCTGAATGTCGTCGATGTGCTGCTGTATCAGAGCCACGCTGAGTTCCAGGTGAGTCAGCACTAAATCATATTGGAATTGGAGCTATAGCGATCAATGGCGTGCTATCTGCGACGATCTACCAATCACGGCCCAGACATATCATATCAACATACAAAGCACATACTAACCAATGCGCTCTAGGAAACCCTCAACTACTGGAAGCAGCTGTCGCATGTGATGAAGTACTTCCGGCCCGAGGAGGAGCCCGGTGCCCGGCTACCCCCCAACTTCATCTCGGGCTTCTTGGAAGGCCGCAATTGATTGTCATTTACCATACCTCGTATTATCTTTTTCCTTTTATCCTTAGCATTGAAAGTTATTAGGCTCTGGGCTCTGGGGCTAATGCCGATAGAGTGTTATGTAAATATTGTCGGATTGATGGTTTTGCTATGTATGGTAGACATGTAGAGTGTAAGACGGAGTATGCATGCTACCATTTGCACTGCAACGGGTCTATGTAGTGGAGGCTAGACCGCTACCTTCTTATTCAACCCAACCAAATACATACAAGGCACCCAATACAGCACCATTACTACTGTGTACACATCCCTCCACATACATAACCCTATCTATACATATCTACAGTAACTCAAACATGCACCGCACCAACCCTTCCACCAAACAATCCACCTTATCATCTCCTACCCAAACAACCCACCCAACCCAGAACCCAAAAGAACTTGAAGAAAAGAAGACCAAAGAAAACAGGTATATATAAACTTTTCTAATCATAATCAAACGCCAACCCAAGATACCAATACACAGACCACAAGCCACAAGCCACAAGCCACAAGCCACAAGCCACGAAACCAATATACACAATCCAATCCAATCCAATTCCCCACCTATTCATCTAAGATTCTACGCCTCCATGCGATCCCCCTGAGCCGCATTAAATGCATCCCTCTCGGTGGTAAACTTGTCCGTCACGACATCACACAGA
Organism: Aspergillus sclerotiicarbonarius CBS 121057; assembly: GCA_003184635.1. Classification (NCBI taxonomy): domain Eukaryota; kingdom Fungi; phylum Ascomycota; class Eurotiomycetes; order Eurotiales; family Aspergillaceae; genus Aspergillus; species Aspergillus sclerotiicarbonarius. The sequence continues at coordinate 522,636 of KZ826320.1, read as the reverse complement.
TCCATTAGCGTGTCGAGACCCTTTTCCAGGGCTTCGGTAGCGGTGGTTGTGTCTATACATTTCACAATTATATTGTTAGTTGATGCTGATGCTTATGTATGGTATGAAACATCCCGGTTGGGTTTGTTTCATTGGGAAGAAGAGGAGGATAGAAGAGGGGGAAAGGCTAACCATAAGTCTGAATACGCAAATTCATCTTTGTCTCAGAAGGATGAGGGATAGTGTAACCGCAGAATTCGACCTCGGGGCTAAACATTATATATTAGCATGGTACTAAACCGGGACATAAAATGCCATGGAAGAGGATAGGAACGCACTTCTTCATAATCGCATACCGCAGCGCATTACCCAGAGTGTGACCTTCACCTTCGAACTGGAATGAAGCTGCGGTGTCGGAGGCGCCGGGCAGCTGTTCTTGACATTAGTGGGTATGTTCGGACCGGGACAGAGTGGTGTAAGGGACGCACAACAACGATGCGCTTCTCTTCGAGCTCGAGGACATCGGTCTGCTCCTCTTGCTCTTGGGGCGCGGAGGCGTCCAGCATGGACTGGTCTTGTTCTTCGGAGTGGACGGAGGCGGGCATGGTGGTGATGTTCTTGGTTGGGGGAGGGGAACTGGGTGAGGTTAGTAGTGTGTTTCCTACCAGGAATATAGGATTGGGATGTATGTTCTTGCTGCTCGAGGAGGGGCTGGAAGAGGGGGGAGGTATATACCGAATTTGTATGTTATTGGGGAGGGGAGGGGGTCTTTGGAGGGGCGGAGGGGCAGTTGCGGGCGCGAGTCACGGATCCGGGATGATTTGGGAGGTGATTCGAGTGGAAGCGGTTCTTGGCTTGTATGAGTAGGCAATTGACCTCTTTTAGCGATTTGCAGGGTGGTATTTCGCAATCAACTGATGCTCGACGCTCGTGAGGAGAAAAATGCGAAAAACGGTTATCGATATCTGACCGCCTTCGGAGGAGAGAGAGCTCACCGCCTGCCAGTTATGCTTGGTTGGGTTGTTACCTGGCTCCTACTACTAAGGTATCCGTACTAACCTGACACTTCTTTGCTGTTGACAGCTGTATGCGCGTGACTCGATTGCGTATCATCCAGGATGGCTACCTGTCGACGTATCCTTGAATGGTCAACGCCATAGACTCCATCGCAGAGACCGACATCTCGATCCCCATCTCCTATTCAAGCTGTCTGCATGACTCTTCATCCGTCTTCGTCCTGGTACTTGAACTGCAGGATACGTACAGACCGTGTGACGACCGGCCGACACCAGCCAGGCTATCTACATACTGTCAGTCTGTCAAACATCAGACACACTGTATGATCTACCACTATGCACACCCTTGTGTAACGGTGGCTTCGTTCTCTGCCGGGCGTGGAACTTGTCCTGCCGAATAGGACATGCATTCCATCTGACAGGCGTGCTACAAGACTCCGTATAGAGAATACTGCAGGTCATCCTGGGACAAAATCCAATGTACTCGGATGATTTGGCCTTGGTCCGTCTTGACTAAGAATACTCTTACTGTTGTTGCGAGAGGGAGAGAGAGAGAGAGAGAAAGAGAGCTGAGTTTCTATAAATACAACGTGTGAGTGTGTGTGAGTGTGTGTGTGATATAGCACTTTAAATGTCCGGTCCAGTGTCCAGAGAGAGTCGGACAGGAAAGTTAGTGCAACGCTATCCAGTCGGGTGTAATAATCGTCGCCAATAATCCCCGATCAATAGTCCCTAACGATGTACTGGGTACAGTACGTAAGTTAACCCCAATAATAACAATCACAACATAAGCGATCGGAGACGGCCCCCGTTACTTCATCACCATGATACTTGTTGCTATTATTATTATTGAATATTGACGGTAGCTTATTGCGATCGACGAGACACTATATCGCTTGCCTTGGAGCACACGCCCCCTCTGCCCACATGGAAGAACCAATATTAGCAACGGGGCCGTGCAGAGCGCGCCGTTGAGACTACTAGTAGATTCAGGCTTAAGTCTTAACATGGGGTGTTATTATCGGGTGAAATGATGGGAATGTGATGTGGCCGTTTAGATACGCGGTAATCACCGTGATATTAAACTATTTCCTTGGCATTGATAGCAGATATGCCGTGGGTGGGATGATGGGACATCCTCGGAGATAGTTGTTTGTTATCGTTTATTAATGAAGTCTAGTCGGTAATAATGACGCGAGACATGGCGTGGATGGAGGACGGAGAGGTGGTGATCTGGGATGGATCAGGGGAATGAATGCTCTCTGGGTTTGCCGATGGCGTACGGAGGACGGAGGGGGTTCTTCTTCCGTCACACACGGATGGGTCTAGGAACGACCATATCGCATATGCAGGGCATAATCTATCTCGGACGAGTTCATGGAACAGGTGAAGTTCAAGTATCTATCTAGGGAGCTTGAGCTTGCCGAGCAAGTTCGATCGTAAGTCGAAACCGCGCCGCGAACTTTGCATCGTCCTGGAAATCTCGGCGAGCTGACATGTTAGACCCTGTGATGTGACCACCCATGGTACTACTCAGCAGGTCAATAATTTCTGGAGACGGCAGGGCGGACCCATAAACTAGTGGTTCATCGGACTGGATGGCAAGGCCGTTCCTTAATCTTATTTGCAAGGAGCACACGTGGGCCCGCCGGACAAGCTCGAGTTATACCGACAGTATGTATACACAGGTTCTACGGAGGACTACGACTTGGTATAATCACTATAATGGACATAGCTACTAGCAGCTGGTCACCTTCCCACTTCCCCGTGATCTAAGTAGCAGACTAGTCCAGCTGCTCTAAACCGAATCTCACTAGCGATCCCCGGGTTAATGAGGTGGTCCCATTTAATATTACTCGCCTCGTGGAGCGGAAATGAGGGGGGCAGCGATCGGCCCGGTTGATTGGCCCAGGAAACGGACGTATCCGCAGGTGATTTGATCCTCGTCGAGAATCAACAATTCAAGATAGATAGCATGGATATCACTTCCACCATCGTACCTCGGGACGGATGGATGGATGGAGCCCTCCATACTATGTATGTACTATGTACTATCTATCACCATCCATCCCCCTTCCAGATCCACATCCAACCCAACCTATTAAACGAACCACGCCTACGCCGGTCCTGCAAGCATCGGCGCTGCAGCTGGAACAGGGATTGAGTAATAGTAATATCTATCCCACCAGACCTGATGCAAGTCCGGCCACCGGGATGGAGCCGTCTGCATCGACTACCAAACCCTCGCGAGAACTAATTGAACTCTCGTGGCCACCTAGTTGTCGGTAAGTGGTTCCGCGCCTTTAGTTCCTGGGAAGTGGAGGTGCCGGTGTCAAAGTACTGACTGTCCCGTCGGTCTACGAACTGGGACGGTAATGAGAAGGTGGGAGAGTGAGGAACCGCAGGGAAGAAGAGTCAATTAGGTTTTGGACTCCGAAGAAAAGTTTGACAGGCCCCATGTTTTGCATTGAGTCTTGTCTGAGTCAAGCAAGTACCTCGCCGGCCGGATTGGCCGTCTGACCCCCGAGCCCAGGCGGGCTGGTTGCACGAGGCTGGAACAAACCCAACAGTCGTTACACCCGGGCGGCACCTCGGCTATCAAGGTTTGAAGGTTGAACTGGCTGTCCAATTTACTCCGCGCCTGTACTGCAAATCTGATTGAGACAATAGTGTTGTCACAGAAGGCGAGCTAATCGGGCGGAGATGGCAGGGTGGGAAGTTGATCTTCCTCCCAAATCCCAATAGTTCGTGGGATGCATGTGCTGGACGGAACTGCGCAATTGAACACGAAACCGAATGGAAGCCATGGGAAAATTCTGCCTTACAGTAGTTCGCTCGCTCGGGCCCCTTGGGACGTCGTCAGGTAAGCAGTGCCGGGCGATCATGTCTAGAATTTTAAACTTGGGCTTGGAGGCGGATGACTGCGGGTGAGCAAGTCCATCGTTATTCGTTAGCATGGAGCAGGAGTCACCGGCCAGGTCAACTGATTATTCAACTGATTAGTATCTGATTAATCCCTGGCTGGACCCGGAGTCCCACGGAGTCCCTTATGAGAGATGAATACTATGTTTAAGGTTCCTCGGATGATTTGGTCTGACTAGTATAGTAGTAGTAGTAGTAGTAGTAGTAGTAGTCCTGGGAACCGGTTGGCAAGTACAGTCAGACATGACATTTGGTTTAGTTATTTCGAACAGCTGGTCTTCCCGTCAAGATTTTTTTTCCTTTTCATGCGACTTGTTGTTGGCCCGTCTCGGGCATGTCACAATGCGACGCCTCGACAAGGACCAGAGCCGATCGTCGGACTGTCCCGCGGGATGATCGATCGATACATCGTGGGACTAGAAGACCTGGTTGCCTACATTATCCTGATTAAGACTGACTAGTCCTATCTCCTTCCAGGTGTCCTGTTCTAAGAGGAACGTGGGGAAAATGTGAGATGTCAACTTCGGGTTAATTTGTAAAACCAAACAAACCCCTCTGGAAGAATGGATGCCATGCTGACTGCAGGATTGGAGAGGGGGGGGGGGGGGGGGGGGGGGG
>KZ826320.1:400423-518071 GCA_003184635.1 Aspergillus sclerotiicarbonarius CBS 121057 | reverse complement strand
GGGGGGGGGCGGACGAGGTTAGTTAGTTAGCTAGGACTTAGGAGTGACTAGGATCATGTCTGACAGAAGGGTGGATTCATGGATCGGGGCAGGGACTATTGTTTCCACCAGTTTGGCGCCGGTGGATTCGGGGATGGTGAGGGACGCTGGTGTCGCAGGTGCGTCGCCACCAGGGGGAGGAACCTCTTTTTCTCGCTCCGTTACCCACCCGAGGGGTTTGTTGGCGGATGATGATGATGGTGATGATGATGGAGGGGCAGCGTGTCAACCAACCCTTTTTGTTCCCGGCTGATCGACTACACAGTATAGCTGTCGAAGAAGAATCAATGGGAACGAAGAGAATATTAAGAACAGGTGTGTAGGGAGTGAAAAATTGCCCGCCGGTGACTGGACAGGAAACGTGAAGTTCCAGCTGTCTCACAGGCCAGCGGCAGTTCCTGGATCTCCATAGGTCGGATCCCGGATGGGTCGCAAGGAAGAGCCCCCGACCTTACTTTAGTCGGTCGGGCCAAGGAGGTACCTTTGTTCTGGACTGTTCATTCTTGGATTTTTCTTTTCTTTTCTTTTATTCTTTTATTCTTTATGTTTTATGTTTTATATTTCATATTTTTATTTCCCACCGTGATATGATATGATAGTATGTCCAGAGGACAGAAAGAATATAATATAGGCAGAGAGATGAAACAACCCACGAGGGGGATAGACTGAATTCACATCACGAGAAGAATGAAGAAGAATGTTGGGTCTTATCGTGCCAGCCCGACAAGTGGTGCTACGGTCCAACCGATCAGCAGCAACCGCCAATTGTCACAAAAGTGTCACATCATTGACGGACAAGCCCTGGGCGGAAACAAACCATGTCTCAGCTGGTGCCAATCAGGTGGAATCCCTCTCCACTTGGTCTGAGCATTCAGGAGATGATTGGGATGGATCCCAGTCGGCTTTTCTATTTTCTGTGGTCTTATTATTTTCCTCGGGGGGGATGGTTCAATTCAGTTATTCACCTTCCTTCTCTGGTGGATATTATCCTCAGCATCAGCATCATCATCATCATCATCATAATAATAATAATAATAATAATAATAATAATAATAAAGATAATAATTATTCCACTCCAAAAGTCCCTACTGCTCTTAGCGAGAGATTGCATCCATTATTTTGTCAGTCTGATTATACTGCTCCTGGCCAAGTGAGTCTCGCCTCTTCCCCACATCCCATTCATTCAAGGTCTCGTCGCTCCATTGCAGCCCAATTAATTCCCACTCCCTGTTTGATGCTGATTATTATTTCTCCTGCTCGTCTCGCGCCGGTCCCCCCCCGTGTCTTTGACTTTGGGGGTTCTTTATTTTACCTACCTACCTAGTATTGGATTGGATTGGATTCGATTTGATTTTTCTAAACACCCCAAACCCTGCCGCGTGTTCGGATTGAATGGCACGGTCCAACTGATAGTCCTTTCATCGTTCTGCCTAGTTCCAACCCTCTTCTGCCACCGTCTCATCGAGATTGAATCGACCTGTTTGATTCTCCTCCATACCGGCCATACCATACATACATACCTCCCCATACCTCCATCCATACATCCATACATCCCATCCATACAATAATCCGGCCTCTTTTTCTGTCGCCGTCTTCTCTCTCTTCCTTCTCACTTCTTCCCCGTTTTGCTTTTTTTTCCCTTCTCTTCTTCCTTTGGGGCCCTTTGCATGCCGGTTTCTTTTTAACTCCCTTTTACCCTTTATTTACCCATATTTTATTTTTCTTCTTCTGGATTGATTTCCATTTTCTTCTTTCTCTTCTCCTTCTTCTGCTCCTCCTCCTCCCCCCTCCTTTCCCCTCCTTCCTCTCGGGCCATTCAGCTCGCATTGGGGGCCAGACCTGTCGACTATCGCTGGAGTGCTCTGGATCACTCCCGGCCTGACCGACCTCTAACCGTTGTCACACTGCCGCCGGCCAGCCACAGTTAACCGCCTCCCTCAAGTATCTGACCACTCCCCGTCGTCGTCCCCCTCCCACCACCTGTTTGACGACTTTCTCTGGGGTGCCACATTGGCGTTGATCTCTTTCCTCTCCCCTCCTCCATCCTCCTCCGCTTCCGTGTGCGTCGTGCTGGTCGTTCCTTGAGCTGCATCCTCCGCCCACCCATCCTGAGCTTAACCTCGACCTCCGCGAAGACCACCACGATTAGCCGCCTCCGCCGCCGAGCTCTCGCAACCGCGCGCTCTTTTGTTCGGTCTTACCTCGCTTCCCCATAAATCCGGGCGCCTGTCAAAGAAAAGCTTGATACTCCACCGGCCCCCCAGCCTGTGAGACGTTGGGTGGCACAGTCTTTGCCCCGTACAGGAGGACACTATATACAGTGGCTGTGTGAGACAGCTCCCGAGGGGGGTTTTTCGTCAGCCTTTATATCGGTCCAGCTTCTGGACGATTCCCTTGCATCGACCGCCTCTCCTGGTCAGCTGTGTGTTTTCGCCAAGGAGCTTTCCCGCTCCTTCGTGTCCACTCGAACAGGTCACCTTTCGTTATCATTATGTCGACCGCGGTTGCGCCTGCCCAGGCTGCTCCGCTGACTTCTCCGCGTATGACCCGTGATCTCAGTCCGAAAAATTGCCCAACATTGGCGCCTGCGACTTCAAGTAATCAGACGAGTACGACGCCGCCGCGGCCGTCCGGTCCCTCTCGGGATGGTTCTTCAGCCAAAAGCTCGCCTGCAGGAAAGAAGCCGACATCCCCGTCGTAAGTGCCTGGATCGGAGTCGCAAGTTCGGTTCCTGATACAAATGCTGACGTTCTAGCAGTTCGCAGGCCGGATTCAATGCTGCAAGGGTCATCGTAAAGAAAGAACCTCCGTCTTCGCCCGCCATGCAGACTCATACCCGACCTCGCCCCCGACGATTGGACCTGTCTACTAGCCTTCCGAATTCTGGAGGGCTGTCCGCCCGAGCTCCTGGCGGCCCTATGACTGCCCGAGAGGGCGTCAACATGCAGTCGGTCGGCATCGCTTGCCTGTCTCCTGGGTTCCAAACACAAAATCCAGCAATGAGGGAGCAATTGCAGCGGAGCCTATCCGTTCGAGATCAACAGCGGTCGATCATCGAATCACGTTTACAAAAATCAGCCAAGGATGACGGGCCCGATGGGATTAAACCATCTGAATCATTCGGCATCCCCAGGGCCGGTGCATCGAAGAGGAGGCCCCCCCCTGGCCTCTCTATCGTGCCTCCTTCAGCGGCTCAATTCGCCAGCGAGCGTGTTATCCAATCCGCACCATTGAATCAGACATTCACAGGTCGACATGAAGCACAGCCCTTGACTCGTCACGTCGTCAACCAAAGTCCGACTCTGGGTTCCACGTCGCACATTCACCATGTCCCTGCCACTCAGACTAACAACCGTCTGCCACCGCTGTCTGATGTCTTTGGATCTGACGCTTTGGGTACCCGCGATCGCGAGGTGAACCGGGGACTATATTACCCCAGCGCGACCGCTGCCAACCAACCTCAATCAAATAACCTCCCCCCGATACCTTCTCCCAGGATCTCGAGGGATGCTGCGCAACCCCCCAAGCGTCCCCGAGAATACCGTTCTGCCGAGGAAGCCGTCCAAGAATTGTCCGGCGGGCGCGAGGAACTCCTGCCGCGCATTGTACATTACGGTGGCCACCAACCTCCGACTCCTCCATCTCCTCGTGTGAGCAATGGACCCCCGAAATCTGGCGTGCCTCATTCGGATACTACGCCCATGGCAAACGTGCACCCCCCGCAGCCTGCATTGTATCCATCAGAGGGTACTGCCCGTCGCCGTTCGAGAAATGAGTATGAACATGAACACGGAAGTCCGCCGTTAGGTCACGGCCCCGACCCACAATATCGTCCTAATCCAGCGTTGGCCTCTGGCGCAAGCGCCACTCATGGCCCATTTGGTGCGGGGAGAGACTCCCCTGAGACCCAGCGCAGAAAGAAGGAGGAGTTCCTTAGTCTCTGCGCCCGTGCATGGGACCTCTTCCACTCGTGATCCATCATCCACTTGTTTCGAATTTATCTATGAGGTCTGAGTCGGACTATCGTTGTGCATGTCCTTTCAGACCATCTTTTTAAGTCCTGGCATGCCGTTTCCAATGTGACCCGGACTTGAGCTTTTGCAAAGGCACGATCCGGCGGCGGGTGCTTGCTTGGGAGCTATGGCCCGCGGCTGGACTGCAAGCCCACAAAATTATTATGTGTGGAGGGAACGTGTCTGGAAATCACTTTTATTCTGGACATGATGAATATGCAAAACTACGACTATCGATATGAACAGCATGAACAGTCGCTCCTTGAACAAAGGGAGGGTGGACCCCTTCCCATCAATATCCTTATTCCTTTTACTTTTCTGCTTCTTATACCATCCAAGGCCAGACACCTCCAGCATTGTCGTTGATTGATGTCTCTGTTCTTATCCCGTCGTTATCGAAATTCTTCTCTTATTGCTCTATTTGTTCCCCCCTTTCACTCTTCGAATCCCCATTTGGGGGACCTGTTCATTTGGATACGAGGCGTTACTTTGTTTAGGGGTTAAAGATCATGTTCTTCGAAGAATCATGTCTATATTGTTTCGAGGACCTCAGATTTCGGTGATCCGTGTCATTGATTTATGGCTTGTTGCGATACCATTTGTTTGATTGGCTTTTCTTCTACTTCTGTTTATCTTGGTATAACAATCGTTATTGGATGACTCGTTGGTTTTTCCTTCGCCACCTGGCATTGATAATATTTCTTCATTTTTACCGTGGGTTAGGCACATACGCCTGGGAGGGTTGGGCCGGATCTGGATAATGATAAGTAATACCGTGTTTATCAACCGACTCTTGGCCAGTCATCGTAAAAAGTTGGATTCCAGGGGATTGTGTAAGAAGAGCACAGATGCGGGTGAAGGCGCAAACTAATATGTACAATAACATGATCAACTCATCAAGGCCAGACAACGCAGTCACGGCATCTATGCAACTCGACGACGTTTCCAGTCGCCGCCTCCACCGCTGCTTGGCCCATCGTCGTTGCTCAAGCCTCTGCGCTCCATTGGCATTTCCTTGCGTTCCTTGGCTGCGGTCTTCTTTCGTTTCCTCTCCAATGCCTTTGTGCGGTCCCTGGAATTCATACTTTCGTACTTCTTGAGCAACACCTGCTTCTTGAGATCCGACTTCTTCATATAGTATGGGTTGCTCTTCTTGCCTTCGCGGATGAGTTGCTTCTCCCGCTTCTTATGGTCCGCTAAGATATCCCTCTCCCGTTTTCTATTCTCCATCGTACGGAGACGGTCTTGAGCCGACCGGATGGCACCTTTCAGAGCTTCTTTCTGTTGGGGATTCTTCGTCTTGCCGTATTGTTCCTTCAACTGCTTGAGTTCATCCGCGCGATACTCGTCCAGGAAGGCGTAGGCACTGCTCGATCCCTGGGGGTTTTGGCGGCCGCCATGGCTCAGCACAGTCGGGTCGAACCGTGGGTCTCGTGACTTGGGCGCACTCGGCGGCTCGATGACTGTCCGCTTGCGAGAGACAGCATACTTGGAGGATTGTACGGCGGGGGCATGTTTGGAGGAACGAGAGGGCCTTTCCGAGTCCTTGGATTTCGACAGCCCCTCTCGTTTCTGTTCGCGGGCCTCCCGAATCCGGGCTCGGATATCGTCCAAGGGGGAGGGGGCTGCGGGATCTTCTGTTGCTTGGGTGGATTTGGATGACCGCTTCGCTTTGGGTCCCAGGGATGCTTGCGCCTTGGCTAGCGCGCCGAACGAGATGCTGCTTAGTGAAGCCTGGAAATCATCTTGAGGGGCGTCGCCGTCGTCGTCGTCGTCGCCGTCGTCTTCACTGTCTTGGTCGTCCTCATCATCGTCGTCATTCTGAGACTGTACATTGGTCAGCACCGCGAGTAGCTATCATGAAACGGGGAAAACAAACCATATCGTCATCCTCTTCGTCTAGTGAAGCATCACTAGCATCTTCCGAGCCCGACTCGTCGGAGCGTAGATCGTCGCTCGCCTCGTCTGACCCAGACTGGTCCGAGTAGACCTCCTCGTCATCCTCAGCTACTGCTCGCACGCGCCGATTCAACAGGTCCGAAATCGCCATCTTTTGATTGTGAGGAGAGAGAGGCAGACAACCAGGGTCTGGATGATGAAAACCCAGGCTGGCCGGGCGGTGAAGCCGGCTGCGAAAAAAAAGTGGTCTTTCTGCCGCCCGCGCAGGCGGCGACGAGGGCGGCTCGGTCGTGGTTGGTCGGCGGGGCCGGGGTTCTGTCGCGATTTTCCGGTTGCCATCTTCGGCCTTGCGACTGTGGTGCATCTCCTCCGCTTCGTCGTCACCGTCGTCACCTTCGTCGTCTTCGCCTTCTCTCCTCTTCGGTCTTGCGGCGGATTCCTGAAGGCCATTCTCCCACTGGACATTTCTAATGTCGCGGGCGCGCCAATGCTCATTCCCGCGTCTGCCTCTACTTGCTATCAGGCCTCGTCCCGCCTCCATCGCCCCCTCTCCTGATCGCAAGTTTCGAAGTGGGGTGTCTCTCAAGGTGCGTACTCTCAACGTGTTGGTCCCGAGCGTGCATCGTCGGGTAGTTGACACTCTTTACAGCTTCGTCCGGGATTAGTCGCTATTCATCGCGCCCCTCTCGCACTCCGCTCATGCTTCCATTCCTCGACGAACCGACCCCAAGTCCCTGTTTGTAACAGCCGGACCGTCGATCCCGACATGGAGTCCACAAAACCTCCTGCAAAGGGCGCATCTGGCTCTGACAGTCGCAGCTGTCATAACGGCTCGCAGGCTAGTATGCCATCTGAGGTCAGGCCGTCGTGGAGGCCGTATAGAGGCCGTTGGAGATCGAGAAAGGCAAACCGTAAAGGCACAGACGAACTCGATGCGACGACACCAGAAAATGCTACGGCTCCTAGCGCGCGGTCAAGGCGACCACGACGAAGCAAACAATTAGCTGAGAGGAGAGTCCAGGAAGAAATGAATCTGCAAGCATCACCGCCTGCCAATACAGCATCTTCTACGCAGGGCAATCCGGCTCCAAACGGTCCTTTGAATTTCGAAAACTTCAATCCGGCTCCAATGTTTCCAGGATTTCCGGGTGGCATGGCTATGCCAAACGAGAATGGCCCAGAGTTTCAGCAGCCTTTTTTGCAGCTTCCATGGGATCAGCAGCAGTTGTTACCCCAGCATCCTCTGGGCCAACCCGCACATAATCCTTTCGGTTTTCCTACATGGAATGACCCAGGCACTTTTACCGGCCAATTCCCTCCCATGCCTCCACCCGCGTTCATGAACTTTGCTCTTACAAATCCATTGATGGCAATGCCCTTTCTCGGCCCTATGGCCTTCCAAGCAGCTGGCTCTGCCAATATATCCAGCCCATTTCCAGGGTCTCCTTCAACCGAACAGTGTGCAGGAGAACCGAGACGGGAAGCTACCAAGGAGTACAGAGACAAGGTTCGGGCAGTTAAAGCCGAGAGCCTTAGATGGCCTCGTTCACAGTCACCCGAAGTTACGGTGGAACCAAAAAGGCCTATGCCGACAAAGGCCTATCTCGACCAGTCGTCTCAACCGCCCAAACGGAACTCCTGGCCGCAACCTCTTCTGATCATCCTCGACTTGAATGGTACACTCGTTCACCGGAAAGACCGGTCGCTGCCGCCCCGAATCCAGAAAAGGGCGGGATTAGAGGACTTTATAAAAACCCTGATGAAGCGCTACAAAGTCATGATATGGTCGAGTGCTCGGCCCCCCACCGTTGATGGCGTCTGCCGACAGCTGTTCTTGAACAAGAGCCGCACGCGACTCGTTGCAGAATGGAGCCGAACCCACTTCAACCTACCCAAGAAGCAATACAATGCCAAAATCCAGGTCTACAAAACCCTGGGAACCGTATGGGCCGATGAGGGCGTACAGACTTCGTATCCTAACCGCCGCGATCTGAATGCCTTAGTGCCCGATACGTTTCAAAAGACCCGCTGGGACCAAACCAACACCATCCTAATCGACGATACTATAGTCAAGGCAAGCAGCGAACCACACAATCTCCTCGAGATACCGACATTCGATGAAACTGCAGGCCCGGAGGACGCCACCACCTTGGCCAAGGTCCTGAGGGTGCTCGAGGAACTAGCCAAATATGACGACGTCAGCCAGGTACTCCACCACTGGCAACCCACCATCCCCAAGGGGGGCAGCATTCTCGACATCGAGTATGAACATGAAGACGACCAACTCCACGGCCCACCCACCCTTGCTGAGGTCGCCGAAGCCCGCAAGCAACGGCGGAAAGCCCGCAAACGCGAAAAGGCCGCCGAAAATCGAAGGGCGCGTCAGGATAAGAAGATAGGAGGGCAACTCACCGCAAAGACAAAAGTGCCTCCCACAAAAACCCCGACCACAATCATCTCAACAGAAAGCGCAACAGCCGAAACGGACACCACCCCCGTCCACCCTTCTTCCTCCTCTCGTCCTCCATCCCCTACATCTTCAATTTCATTCCCCGACTCAACTGCCGGTGGCACGACCGTCCCTACAGGACCTGACCACTCTAATGCCACCACCCACGTCAGTGATTCAACCAACCGTTCACCTTCTCCAGCCCCATCCACTCAATCCGAGAACTTCCTTCTCGATCGGTTAGAGGAGTCCTTGAAGAACATCTAAGCAATTGAATCTAACTTACCCCCGCTGTGTTACTTTGTCCCCTCTTCTCTTTATTTGGTTGGCATATTTTCTGATTTGGAGTATATATCATTCATTCGGGTACCTACTTGACTTGTCGCGGGAATTGTATTTTCTGGGCGGGGATTGGATGTTATGGTGTATTATTTATGGCAGGGGTGATACATTTACGGTATGGTGTACTATGTATGTTGTTGGACTATGATAGTGGGGTTGGGTTTTTGAAAAAGAGCAAAGAAGTTGGTCTGGTACTGGCTGTTTGCGATATGCATTGCATTCATTGGACTATGGGCAATAATAAGTATATGGGGCACGTGGAGTCATGGAGACGCATTGAGGAAAGAGACTGGCGAGAAATAGATTATCGAGTTGACGGATACGACAGTTACGAGGTATTGTTACATCAAAGGTTTGATCATGACTCATGGAAAGCACAAAGTGCTAGTGGTTTTGGTTTTGACTAGCTACTGCTATGGTCCATCTCAATCGTAGGCGTGGCATTACGCGTGAAATAAAATAAGTTTTCTTTTGAAGGGGGTCGGCCAAGAATGAAAGCACGTAAACCGGTCCATCAAGGGCAGTGTGGAAGAAGAAAGGAGACTAAGGTGAAGAGCGACAGACGGGATGGATGTAGATCGGACGGAAAATAGCGTCCAGGTCTACATGTAATGTATGCCCCGCGGGGCTACCCGACGACAGCTCCCCACCTGATGGAGAGAGGGGATGGCGGTTTGGAGGTCGAGTTTCATCTAGGAGATCACCCAACGAAAAAAGAAGAATGGGATATCATCATCATGAATTGGCTACGTCTAACGCACCAGCTTATTTGAAGACGTGGCCGTCAACGTGGGGGAGCTCCTTGCCGTCAACGACGACGGGGACATCCCAGGCCCACATGTCGTCAACGAGCTTGCGGTCCTCCTCCTTGGTGTGGTCGAGCTTCTTGAAGTCGTAGCTCTCCCAGTCGGGGGCGACGTCGAAAGCGGGAGCGAATTCCTGGCCACGGACCAGGAAGACACCCTGGATGACACAGGCGTAGTTGGCACCGTAAACGGACTGGGCACCGAAGAGGTACTTGCGGGAAGCCTCAAGACGGGCGTGGAAGCCACCGATCAGGTTGTTGGCCATGAAGGTAAGCTTCAGCTCGTCGTTGTACTTGTAGTTGACGGACCAGAGGGAGAACTCCTCGGGGTTGTAGTTCTTCCAGAACCAGGGAAGAGCAACGGGACGGGTGTCCTCGTTGGAGTACTCGCGCTTCAGGTCATCGAGGACGAAGGTGGGGCGGCCAAGAGCCTCAAGGGGGTGCTTGGGCTTCTTCTCAGCCTCGGGCTTGGGCTCAGCGGGAGCGGCGGCGGCGGCGGGAGCGGCCTCCTTCTTGGGCTTCTCCTCCTTCTTGGGAGGGGTGTACTTGATGGTCTCCTCAACGAAGACGGGGTTCTCAAGAACAGCCTTGAAGGCGGGCTGGTTGACAATGGTCTTGTACCAGCGGGTGATGGCAACGTTCTCATCACGGAACTTCTTGTCCAGGACGGTGGCGAAAGCGCGGGTGAAGAGGGCGGCAGTGAAGTAATCAGCCAGGGTGATGCGCTCACCAACCAGGTAGGTGTTGGCAGTGAGGTGGGTGTTGAGAACGCCAGCGTTCTTCAGAGCAGCCTTGGAAGCATCCTCGACGTTCTTCTTGTTGTAGGCGTCGAGGCCAAGGAGAGGGCGGAACCAGGCACCGAAGCGGGGGAGGACCTCGGAGTTGGCGAAGGACAACCAACGGAGGATGGAGGCGTAGTCCTGCTTGGTCTTACCCAGGAGGGTGGTCTTCTCGTTCTGGGAGGTCACTTTAATCGAGTCAGCATTCATGCCCAGCAACGACAATTGCAGCATACAGAAATGGTGAAAGAAAAAATCTCTTCCATCCCCCCAAGTGGGGTAATGGATATTTTCAGAGTTACACGTTATCAACATAGTTTGTTTTTTATACCTTTCTGACAGGGATAACTTGAAATAAAATTGCTCATCATAAAAAAGAGATTGCAGAGGGGAGGAAAAGAGAAGCAGAGATGCGAGGCAGAACATACAGTAGACAGCGATGGCAATGGACTCGGACAGAGTGTAGCCGTTGGCACCCTCGAAAGCGGGGATCTTGCCGAGGGGGCTGAGCTTGGTGTACTCGGCCGACTGGTTGAAGGCAGCAGCAGAGTTAGGCTCAGTCTTGACCAGCTCGACCTCAACGTCGTTGGCCTTGGCCGCGACGAGGGTGGCGATGGTGCGACCGTTCTCCTATGGACAGGATTAGCCAGCTGTTCTCAACGAGGGGCGATCGCGACGACGCAGTTCAAACCATTGAATGGAATGAAGAGCAGGCCGAGAAGAGGCAGGCAGACATACAGGAAGGCCGTAGATCTTGCCGAAAGACATTGTGAAGGATGTGTGGGAGGGGATGGGGAGGAAAGAAGGAGAAGAAGAAGAAAAGGAGGGGAAGAAAAGAAAAAGGCAGCGGTCGAGGGGTTTGGCAAATTTGTGCGAATCAGACCGCGTCGGCGCCGGAGCAACCCGAGCCGCGGGCACGTGACCGGAGGCTCGAAAAACCTCAGGATGTCCCGAGTCGGCCAGGCGATGTGCCGGTTGGGTCGCTGGACTTTCTCGTCTGCTTTCACCACTCCCCTTCTCCGAATCGTCCCTCCAGGCTCCTGCCAGCCGGTCTGCTGCATCATGGCCTGGCAAAGCCCCAATGGCCTTGTGCACGCCATGCACTCCATCCGTCGAGCTGCTCAACTGCGGCCTTTCCTCCAGCGCTCCGTGATCTCCGCATCTCCCATCTCCTCTCCCTCCACGCCCGCTGGCCTCCGCCAACGCATGAGCGCTCGCGGCTATGCGACCGAGCTAGAACCAGTTGCTGCAGCCCCGATTAACTTGGCTGAGTTCCAGGCCAAGCCAGCCCGCATTGTTCCCGCGTCGGCGGCCTACTTCTCCGGCAGCCCCAAGTTCATCGACCACATGCTGAAACTAGAAGCCCTCCTTGCGAGGTATGCGTCGTTACCAACCGTGTCCCCCAGCGAGGCACCTAGAATGGCGTGGTTCAAGCTGCTCCAGTTCCGGGATGTGGTCGGCGAACCGGTCCCAACTAAGAAGTACAAGGCCCTCGTCAAGCTCCTGCAGAGACTCAACCGGATCAATCCGTCAGTCGCCCCGGAGGAGGTGCGTTCTGCCCTGAGCCTCTTCCTCCGGCCGGGCAACCCGTACGGGATCAAGCCTGCCCCGGCTACAGTGGATGAACAGGGTCGAGCCCGTGGTAAGGGCAAGCGCAAGGCGTCCTCGGCGGTGGTCCACCTTGTCGAGGGTGAGGGTGAAGTGTTGGTGAATGGCAAGACGCTGAACGAGGTGTTCCCTCGTCTACATGACCGTGAGAGTGCGGTTTGGCCTCTACGGTGTACGTCACGGCTGGACAAGTATAACGTGTGGGCTACCGTCCAGGGCGGAGGAGTCACTGGCCAGGCGGAGGCTATTACACTGGCTGTGGCACGGGCACTGTTGGTTCACGAACCTGGTCTTAAGCCTATCCTGCGGAAGGGTACGTATATCTCCGGCTCCCGAGAGACTGGATGGTGCGATTTGCTGACCGATTTCTTTTACAGCTGGTGTTATCACGGTGGATGCCCGTCGTGTGGAGAGGAAGAAGCCGGGTCACGTCAAGGCGCGCAAGATGCCCACCTGGGTCAAGCGGTGAAGGCGCAGCCGACTCCGGCCTTTCTCTCTGGGGGGATATTCTATCTGTTCTTTTCTCTTAATTTCCTTGATGTATTATTCCACTTGGCCTTGTGATTCTCGACGAAAGTATATCCTGTATTGCAAGCATCCCAACCCGGTGTCACGGGGGTCGTTTCAGGACGCGACACTGCATGTTCTCGGCGACAAGCATGTAACTATTGGCGTTGAACAATTGAACCGAATTATATTGTAGACTATCCGTGCGACAAGAGATTGAGGGTGATTGGACAAGGCAGAAATGTCTCGTTGGCTAAGAAGGATTACCAGAGATGATTTGGCTGTCCGACCATACTTGGAATGACGGGGCCGATGAGAAGATCCCTCTTCCGCCCGTATATCATCGTCGCCCGATGGAAGGAAGCTGAAAGGGGGAAGTGAGTGGATGTCCGGACGACCAGAGGCGAAGTCTGTATCTGGGGGAAAGGTAAAGGGGTATGTAAACGCGGCCAGTCTTAAAAGGAGGTCGAAGTCACCTCACCGGAACTCCCCCCAGCTAGTTCCCCCGACTAGTATTCCCTAGGGTCCGACGAGGGAATCCGGCCTGATAGCGACCAGAGTTCCGTTACACAGAAAGCCCCAAGCGGTCGGTAGTGTCAGAGACCAGGACGCGACTATTCATAACGTGGCGCCCCCATGATCTGGAGGGGAAAGAGGGGAAGATGGTGAACCTAATGGGGTGGGCCAGAGGGGTGCGTTCGCTTCTTCGAGTCAAGACAGACAGACTGGAACCTGAAAGTGGTGACACAGAGAGCGAAGCGAGGTTCCAGATGAGCCAGTCTGTCTCCCGGAGCCCGGATGCGATAGGAAGGTATATACGGCCGGATCTTCATCAGGTGGCCGTCGTGTCGTCATCCGTTCGATTGGGAATCCCTCCACCGTGACTGGAACCAGTCTTACCTTCCTGGTGCCATTGCCGTCATGGTCGGCGTCATCTTACATCTTGTGTCCCGGGAGCCATGGGGTCCTGGAAGTGACTCTATTGGACGATGCGATCGAGATTTAAAGGTGGAGTGTGCCGTCAGGGTGTGGCGGAGGAGACAGCCAGATGGCTGGATGACCAATTGGATACGGTGGAAGTAAGATGGATGAAGGAGACCTCGGTTTGCCCCGACCTATGGGGTGGGAGGGGAAAAGAGTTGCCTTGGTGGTGCTGATAGCTGAACATAATGGTGACTACTCCGTATACCGGAGGGATATGAGGGAGAAGCCGGCGTCAGCTCAGGTGGAGAGGCCAAGCATAATAGCATTATTATAGATCCATGCAGTTCGTTCGTTCATTTGTGCCATTGTTTCAGTACGCACGACGACATTCCACCCATGAGCATGCAGTTGTGCAGACAAGCCTCTGATTGATACCGAAGAGATCGCATCTCCAGATATCGCCGAGACTAGCGCCGTGTAGAGTTCTTGCCTACTCCGTCGTAGTTCATCGAGTCAACGTCACCAGAGTAATGACAGGACACTCAGATCCACAGCTGGCACGAGGAGCAGCTGTCAGAACAAGCACGAGGCAAGCCCATCGCATGTCGCCCGTCCAATCGTCCTTGAATTGGCGATCTTTCTTCTCGATCGACCACTAATCGATGCGATTGAGGACTTTGATCCAGAGTTCAAGTGTGAGGGGTGAGGCTGGAACCGCCTCACTTTCGTTCCCACGAACCTTGGGAGTGATGTCCCCCGTATTATCCCTCGGTATGTCTCGGGGCCATGATTTGGAATCCTTTCTATGGAGACGCCGTACTTCTGCCTTGGCCCTTGGGATCACGGCCCCCAGGTCTAGCCTTGGATTCTGACAGGCCCTAAGCGGCGCCGTCTCTTCGGACGCCGTTCTAGTGCACCTGGCTGGGTTGGATTGTCACGCCTTACCTTCACCCCAGCGCACTGCTGCTAGTCCTAACATTCCAAAAGCAGACGAGAGAAAATGGACAAAAAGGAAAGAGAAAAAAAAGATTAAATTAAAAAAAAAAAAAAAAAAAAAAAATTCAAATCAGTCAGCCCGGTCTTCCTTTGCTGCGGGCTAACTTAGCTCGCTCCAATTGCAGCGCTGCAGATCCCCCTGTCTGGCCGGACCAGCGTGGTCTCCATTGGTCCCCGAAGGTGCACGACCTTCCCAGCAGACCGGAAGGTGTGCGACCCGGCAGCTTAGCCAGGCACGGCGCGATCATATACTTTAGCCATCGATCGAGTTGCTTGGGTGGCCCGGGTGGGTTCCTTGGTTTTTGATATGACGATGTCCGATCCGATCTTGTGGATGTGAGGAAGAAGACTGCAAAGAAAGCAAAAGGAAGTCCTGCGTGCCGGGAATCGTGCCCCAAGGTGGTGGTGGCTGGACCGCTGCATGATGCAAAAGCCATTATTTCCCCGACTCGGTACTCCATCCTAGGAACATCACTTCCTTGCGTTCTCATTTGAGTAGTGCACGCATGGATTGATCCACCATCCAGCTCCCCGGTGTCATCGAATCCCAGAGAGCGGTTCTTCCCGTAGTCCTAATCCCATCTTCGTAAAAGTGAGCGCCCATCACGGATGGGTTCCAGGGAACCGGCCCGCAGAGGTGATGCGACAGCTTGCCCTGTTATGAGTTTTCCCTTCTGGTTGCTTTGAATTTACTTTTTGTCTAGACAGGCGTCGATCTCCCCGGCAGCAAACCCGATCCAGAAGACTGGTACACGGTTCTGTGCATGGACCAGAAGACGATCACCGAAATAGCGTTTCGGGAGGGAGGGCTTTAACTTTAAGGGCTGTTCGGGGAAGTCGGCCCAGTACGGCGGGAATCAATCAATCAATCAATTGTAGGGTAGGGTGTGTGGATGGAGTCCAGGATTTGGAATGATGGACGGGGGAAGAGGGGGTCAGCAGTAGTGCTAGTCTGGGTGGCATTAGTCCCTGGCTAGTAGATAGTCAGTGCCATGGTACGGAGTACCTGGGTACTTACATAGTACCTATCTGCCCTGCCCCTTGGAAACTCGGCCAGTTAACCTTATCGGATCCTCCAGGACGAGATTAAAGCTGCAGCACGCGGGCTGGACGGAGAAAGTACTGGGCTGGCGTCGTGTAGGCAGAGGATCGGGTTGAGTCGAGCAGGTTGGTACTTTCAGCCCGGCCAGGAGCCCCGAGTAGCCCCGCGCCTCGTGTCTGACTGATCTTCACCACGATCCCGAAAAAAAATATTCCTTGGTTCCCAATTTTTCGAAGGAACCCGATGGATCTGAGGCGGTTCCTGTGGGGGCCACCATTCTAGTGAATAGTGAATAGTGATCCTCCTGCCCAGTGTCCACACTCCACACCCATCATCATCACCACCACCACCATCACCACCCGCCTGCTGAAACTTTCGCATCCTTTGCCCGCAGTCCCGACGGACTGGTCCGCAAAAGAAACGAGAGCTGATCAGCCAGTCTTTCAGCAGGAGGGGCCATGCTGGGCTGAGGCCAGTGAATAATACTGCTTCGGGATCTAGTGTGTCCCATGTCGATGGATCCAGTTTCCCTTGCCGGGTGGAGGAGTGGAGGGGAAATTGAGTGTGTAGAATAATAATGAAGGGCTGAATGCTGAAGGCGGCGGACAAACAACTGCCTCAATCTATATGGGACCCCAACCAGATTTCTCTTTCCCCTTCCCCATTTGGGAGGGAAATAATAATTAAATCCAAATCCAAAAATTAAAAAATACAATCATGGCAGCCGAATTGAAATTTATTTGTTCATGGACCAGTCAAATCCGGAGAAAAAGGGCATTGCAGGGAAAAGGGCAGGAGAAAAAGAAAAAAAGAAAAAAAAAAGCCTCCTCCACCTGGTTTGATTGCTGGATTAGCCTCTGCTTTCCCTCGTTTCTTTTTCCTCATCTCAAGGATTTTTCCTTCTCGGAGGGCTTCGTTTGTTTTTCGCCCTCGTTTCTCGCGCTTTCTAGTTGCGGCCGATGGGCTGGGGTTTCTTTTTCGGGCCTGCAAGTGGTTCGGATGGATCTGTCTGTCTGTCTGTCTGTCTGTCTGAAGGAGGGTCCCGTCTGTTTCTCTGCCTGTCATGTCTGGTCTGTTCTTGTCTCGTCTCGTCTCGTCTCGTCGCTGGCTGTCTTGATTCCCACTGGCGGAACAAGAAACGAGACGAGACGAGACATGACAGACTGACCGACCTGACCTGACCTGATACTGGCGCCTGCTCTGTTTCATTGTTTCCTGCTGTCCATCCCGAGCTACCTGATCGACCAGCCCCAGAGGCTTTTCAATAATTCTGCGGATCATTCCCCGGTTGACGCCGTCCCATCAGACTGGTTGCTCGATGCTATAAGTAATCCGTGCATCCCAACTCTCCTCTGCCGGTCCGCTGGTCCCCCACTTCCTCCCCTCCTCACTCTATCTCTTCTCCTCTTCTTCTTCTCCCTCTGTACTATATTCGATTGGAAGACCAGCAGTCGTTGGTCCTGAGCTGTCCCTTCGGAACGTAAGTGTTCCTCCAGCCTGTCTGCTTGACTCCATTCAAGCCCAACCCATCAGTACTCTCTGGTCTGGCATCTGATACCGGGCCACTTCGCCTCTCTTCCCGTCCGTGTTGGATATACCCCTCCTCCCGCTTTTCTTTCCTTTCCCCCCCCCCCCCCCCCACCCGTCTCGCCTCCCACATACATAGATCCAAACCCCCTGGTCGTGCAGTGCAGTCTCGCTCAACAACACGGCGTCCAATCACCATCGGAATTAGACTCGGGCTTTTCTACAAAGGTGCGCAAACATAAAGTGCAAACAGACTTCCTTTTCTGTGCGCATCTCAATCCCTGTGGATGGGCAACGACTGATCGGTGCTTGGCTATCTAGATCGCGTGCGCTGGTTGTACCCGCGTCCCTGCGCTGAAGTGAAACCCGTGAGACCTCCGCGCGCTTACCTGCGAATCGTGTTGGCTTGGATCTCAATTCCCTGCTAGCAGGAAAAGCCACCGAGCGAATAAGCTAGGGCATCCCGCATCCTACTTAGAAACAACCGATCGCACATCCCGCCAAGCTGGAATCCTACGTGAGCCCGCCGCTCTCCCCGCTCGCGCATTGGTCTCTCGGCCTCGATCCAGTGCGTAGGGGTATGGATGGCGAGATCCGGCGCATGAAGCAGCATGACCCTCAGGCGCGCTTTGCGACCAGAGCTGGGATGTCCCGCCGCACGGCGGATCGCTTCAGGCAGACCGGGGTCCCTTCCGCACGTGGAGATGCGTCCCAGGCGACAGGGCGTCCTCGAATGCCCACTTACCTGGACTATGGATACACGGATAGTCCCTTCCAGGGCGGTCCGTTGCAGGGGGATGAGTTACAACCATACCCGCCGACCTTGCGCGACCAACAGCGCCAGCATCACTCAGTGCACCAGCCATTAGCTCCCTACGACTCCGAGATGGTATACAACCTCAGCCAGCAGGGCCCAGCACAAGCCCCGTACGAGGTCGTGCCACCCTACCCGGCACGGCAATCTGCAGCGATGGAAGCCCTGTCTAGTCAGTTTGGTGTTCCACAGTACTTCCCTCCAAATGAACCGACGGGCACCGGGGTTCCGCCCATGGGGTCGCCCTACCTGTCGTTACCCCCTTATAACCAGCCCGGCGGCATGGATCGCTCGAACCCTACACACGTCTTTCCTTCAGCCATGGACAATCTGACTTCGGTGGCATCACAGCAGCCTCCGTCGCCGTCGCAGCAGCAGCAGCAATTGCCCCCAGCGTCCCGGGCAGGATCCGAGTCGACCGGCTGGAAGGCATTGTATGCACAGTTTCAACACGCATTACGAGACACTTTCGATAGTACGCGCGCCGGCCGATTGGTAGAGGCTAGTAGATCACTCTTGCAAATCTCCGAGTGGCTTGTGGCTAATGCGCGGGATCTCGGTATGTTCTCTTAGCGTTCTCACCAATTTCCACACACCAATGGATCTTACCCACCCTCCCCCTCCTTAAGCTCCTTCCCCGGGCACTGCCTGCATGTACTTAAAACATGGTGCATGATTTGCACTTCGCTCGATGCATGGGGCGTGGCGAGGGCCTGAGCGACTGGATAACGAACTTTGAGGCTAATTCGAGTGCCGATGGCTATGATTAGGTATTCTCCGGGACGATCAAATGCCTCATGGGGATCGGCTGCAGATATGGAGTGATTTCAATATTTGTTGGCTCGCGGTGTGCCAGAAACAGAAAGATTTGGCTCAAGAAGTGCTGCAGACTGGTCACCAGCCGCCCCAGACTAGTCTCCTTAGTGGCGACGCGATGGACAATCTGGGCAAGGAGCTGATCCAAATCTGCGATCGGATGGAGCCCCATGGGCTAGTCGATTACCAGATGGGGATTTGGGAAGAGGAAATTCTTTCGAGTAGGTGTTCCTCGAACTTTATTACGATGGGAGGGATTCTAACCCGCCTGCACAGTCATGGGCCAATGTTTGGATATCGTCGAAAGCCGACCAGACGTCTTTGGCTCCCTAACAGCCTCGCGGTGATGGGTAGTGAAGCCCTAAACCTGGGGGGGTGAATAATTGGGTTGCCAGCTCGACTGGATCGTACTTTTGTGGTGGCTGGTTTAGGGCCTCTAACGCAGGGACTAGTTTAGTTAGTGGATGGGAGGGAGTCAAAGCGACGCCCGGCACGGACTATTGATTGATAGGTCGCGGTCTCTGTCGTCACTCGTGGTTCGACTTTTCCTTGGTCCTTTCTTTTTCTCCTTTTGTTTCACTGACCAGGCCATGGGCCACCACCAATTTCCTCCAGCGGGTTTCGACAAGTCAAGTGTGTTCAAGCATCGCCCCCACTTCCTGCTGGTCCCTCGTGTCGGACCATTCCCGGGAACAAACCCCGCCCTATAAGGAAGAAGAAACTCGAGGATGCCAGCTGCGGAAAGAAATTGGGATGGAAAACCCAAACCGAAAAATCGAAAAACGAACAGGGCGCTGCGTGTTCCCCAGTCGGCGTTTGAAGGATTGTGTACACACCGCACGGTTTCGCATACAGGGAGCAAAAACCTGGCCGGGCGCAATGGTTGGTTTCAGGATATAGACCTTGCCGGGGGGTTGGGCTGATTTGCTTGGTTGGGATGGGTTTTGTTGGCGGACTGTGTGCGACTCGAGTGATGGCTGAGTGCGGCTGAACCGGATCGAATCCTGCGGCCACTGCTTCGCCTTTCGGTCAACCCCCGAGGATTGATCGATGCCCGACTTTGGCTGAGATTCTTCGATCGTTCGATCTTTCTTCGAGGGCCTCGTCATGGGTCAGGAGATTGATCGGATGGATGGGATTTCCTATGTGACTCTGTACTATATTTCCTTTGTGATGACGTCCCTTTGTATTAGTTTAGGATTAAGATACCCAGATTAGTATAATATAGGTAGTATTAGTATTAGTATTAGTATTATATACGTCTAACTCCTCAACAATGATGTCTATCCATACTATGTACATCGATCCCGACCACAAATAAGATTCGATCCTGCAGACGCACCCAGCAAGGCACACACCTACACACACGCACATATGCACATGTACAGCTTATGTAGCTACTATCAAGTACCGACATATGTTCCGCACGGGGATGAGATCCCTCCTGTCTACTAGATATGCAAGGTCCATCGATCGGCCCCATCAATGTTTGACTATCGATGCGTAGAAGCCCGAAGAATCAACCAGAATGCAAAAAAGAAACCATTCTCCCGGGGCCGACTTGGGGTTGGATCCTTCAGCTCGGGTGCAGTAGTGGGAACCTTATCGCCGGCGCTGAGTATCAGGATGGGGATTTGGGGGTGGTTGTGGTCGTGGTTGGGTAGGATGGTTGATTGCTTGATGGGTGGATTGTCGGAGGTGGTAGTTGGGTACAAGTTGAATACCTAATCTATGATTCTTATTATTGTTAGGTGACTAGTATTAGTAGGTACTATGTAAGCTTACCTATACAAGTATATGACAATCTCTGTATAGCCTAGGGAGGGGATGGATCTATGAATAGCACGTGGTCACACATACAAACCCCTATATATGTAAAGGGCTGTTAGAGATCGGATTAGTATCTAACATGGACCTACTTCTTCCATTGGATGATTGTTGGTACTGTGGCTGATGGTCGGACCTAGTTAATCCCACTACCTAAGTACGTACCTACGGAGTACGGAGTACTAGGTTGGTTGGCTGGTTGGCTGGTTGGTTGGTACTTTTCTCACGTCTAGTTGGCTCGCTATTCCTGTTGGTGGTACAAAAGTACTAGTACTAGTACTACCTGGTGTTTGGGGTCGGTCTCGGTGGGTATCTACCTACATCAATCAGTGCTTGGGGCTCGGATTTATTTTTGGATGGGGGGAGGGGCTTAGTAGTTCTGGTATTGGGTAGCTAGCTAGCTATCTGAGAAGGGGATTTGGGGGGTGGTAGTACCTAGCTATTGCGTATTTGAGGATTCTCTTTCTCTCTCTTTTTGGTTTCTGGTTATTGGAGAAAAGGGTTGTTGGGTAGGAAGGATATTTAGTACTGGTACCTAAGTGGTGGAAGGTACTTTTGAGAGTATAGGTCTAGGAAAAGGTACTTTTGATTTTTGTGTTTTAGGGAGTAATGTATAGTTCTCTGTACTTTTGTTAAGGAATAGTATCTGGAGAGTAGAGAAGGATTGGATATCGTTGGAATATCGTTGAAGCGGGGGGTTGGGAAGTTGATGGATAGTGGGTTTCATGATTCAAGATTGGACTGGTTGGCTGGAATGGAGAGGTACATGGATCGACGACAGGGATGGGTGCATGGATCGTCTGATCTACGGGGATCTTGCTTTGGTGGATGAATGTGTATTGAGACCATAGGCCATAGTAGGTAGGTTGGATCATGACTCTTGTAATATATTTCTGTGGAATCCGGGGAGTATTTAGAAGCTAGTATACATCTACTGCTGATGGTTATCTCATTCTAGTAACTTAAAATCCAATTGCTTCCAAGGGTCTCTCGTATAGTCTCTGTGAAAGGCATATCTAGCGCTGACTAAAATATCCTCATAACTCAGGACTGAAGAGTAAACAGTTCACCCGATCTGGTTAGCCCCTACTCCTTCGCCATCGTGGCTGAAGAGTCCGACACGTGGCAGATGTGGCTGGCTCCCATGTCAATCACGCTGCTGCTGGGTGGATGCCTCATTGATACATCACCGGGGGGCCGAGATGCGCGATTCTCACCCCTCTGAGCCCCAGACCAGACAGATAGAGCTGGCTACGCTGGGAGAGAGTTACTCGCGCTTAAATCGGTCTGGCAAGGCGCGACAGAAACAGTGGACCCCGAAAGTAAAGACCGGCTGTGTCACTTGCAGGTAAAGATTGAGCCTTCTGCCGTTGGTAGATGAAATCATTGACTCGTTCAGGATCCGGAGAGTGAAATGTGACGAAGCCAAGCCGAGGTCAGCACTGCAGTACGGACCATATATTAGCCAGGCCCAGGTCCACTAACCCTCAATGTCTTCGTAGTTGTCGGAGGTGCTCTTCCACCGGACGAAAATGCGACGGCTACAACTATGCTCCCCAAAAGCCAATGTCCAAGGCTCTCGAAGTAGTGCAGATGCCCTCCCCTTGGGAGTTACTGCCCGGGGACCCCCTGGAGATTGAGAATTTCCGCTTCTTCCAGTCTGTCACTACGCCCAATCTGGCTGGCTTCTTCGACAAGGGTCGCTGGACTCGCAGGTTACTTCAAATGTCGCATCAATACCCGGCGCTCTGGCATGCCATGACCGCGGTAGCGTGCACACATCGAGATTTCATGACGGACCGTACTCCAATCACTGTTTCGAGATTGCAGGATAATGACGAGGTCAGATTTGCACTACGACAATGGAATAAATCCATACAAAGTCTGCAAGAGCTGCTATCAGGGCAAGTCCTGACCAAGCTCGACAGACTGGTTGTCCTGAGCATCTGCCTCCTGTTTACTACATTAGCAAGTCTACAAGGCCGTCAGCGGCAGGCTTTCGTGCATATCAACAGCGGACTAAAACTATTACATCAATGGAATCTGGCAGACATAGCCAGATGTCAGTCAGACGAGGACTTGGACCTACATATGTTGTTTATCTTATTTTCCCAGCTCGACTCGCAAGCCCGTCCATACCACCTGGATATCCTCCAGCGGACAGACAAGCAACTCATTCTGGCATCAAGACAATCCCACTTCCAAAGCCTCCTCGAGGCGTGTGTCGCATTAGAGGTACATTTCAACAACATGATGCATCTCTTCTCAGATGCATCACTATACACCCACGGTCCGAACGCAAAAGCGCAGACCCAAAAACAGAAATGCATCAACGATTTCATCGAATGGGATAACCAACTTGCCCCATTGCTATCCCCAACTCCCCACCCAGAAGACAAAAAAGCCCTAACCCTTCTACAAATCCGCCGCGCCCTCGCCCACGTGGCCCTAACCATGGACCTATCAAAAGGCGAACTAGCCCACGACGATTTCACCCAAGACTACGCCTCCATCCTCCACCTAGTGAGCGAAATCCTAGAACTCCCCACCCGCCAAACTCAGGACCCAACCCGGTCCCCCAAATTAAACTTCTCCCTCGCAACCATCACCACCGAACCATTATTCCTCGTCGCATTCCGCTGTCGAGAGCCCACGATCCGAAAACAGGCAATGCATCTGCTTAGACAATACCCAGGCCGAGAAGGCATCTGCGAGGGTATGGCCTCCCTGAAGATCGTGGAGAGGGTGGTTGAAATTGAAGAGGAATGTTTGACTAGCGCTGAGGGTGCTTGTGCTGATGGACAGTGGATATGTGGGAATCATCGGGTGACGTTGCTACAGTTCTTCTTGGTTCATGAGCGACAGGTAAAGACTGTGATGCATACTGGGGAGGATTTGTTGCTTGGTCGGTCGGGAAGGGAGCTTGTCACTACGTATTGGTGAGTGGGGTACATAGATAGGAGGAGGAAGAGGTAGGGTGTGTAGGCTACTAAGTAGGTGCCGGGTGAGACGGACTGTTTATGATGGGATCATGGATGTGATGTATATACAGGGACCGTTCGGTCTCTTCGCAACCTATGGTCTACAGTCGAGGAAACCTTGGTAGAATTAACAAATCATTTTGGAATATTCTATTACTCGGCAGGTATGCATCAACATCCCCTGTCGCGGATTGATTATTCTCCAGTCTAGATCCACAGATCCTTCACACCATCCGCCACAAAGAACCGACCCAGTAGTCTCACCACCGCCAGCAGTAGAGATTAAACCGGACACCGGCGTAGTAATCACCACAAGCGGCGGGACGAACTACCTAGTGGGAGCATTTCAGGCGAGCTCGCCTCCGGAGTCGCAGTCACAGGCGCAGACGCACACCCACTCGGTGGAGCAGAATCGGTAGGGCCAGCGTCCGTGCTAGTCGAACGAATTGAAACCCCCACGCAGATCTCCGTGTCTGGAACTAATCCCTTATCACAGGTTCTCTTTCCTGAGATAGCCGGGTTCCAGGCTAAGAGGTCCTCGATTGTGATGCCGTTGTTGTGGGCGATGAGGAAACATGTGCTGGATC
Organism: Aspergillus sclerotiicarbonarius CBS 121057; assembly: GCA_003184635.1. Classification (NCBI taxonomy): domain Eukaryota; kingdom Fungi; phylum Ascomycota; class Eurotiomycetes; order Eurotiales; family Aspergillaceae; genus Aspergillus; species Aspergillus sclerotiicarbonarius. The sequence continues at coordinate 494,116 of KZ826320.1, read as the reverse complement.
TGGAAGGTGTTAGTTGGGGTTGAGTGTTTGGAGGAGGAGGAGTGTGAGGGGAGGCTACGTTGAAACTAGCCACCACTTGTTGCATGCTTTGTTTACGCCTGGTTGACTGGGGAAGGCTGTGGGGATGGACGTCGTGGGGATAGGTCTGATGCGGGTGGTGGGGGTGTTGGCGTCGGAGATGCAGTAGTAGTAACCATTCTACATAGACGAATTGTCCGGGTTAGTATGAAGTTGTGGATACCGATGGAATGGAGGAAGAAAGAGGGATACCTCGAGAGCGATACAGTTTTTCCCAACATCCGGGTTCCACGCCACGAACTGTGTCTGGTCAAACGTGCCGAACATATCCAAGATCAGGGAACATGTATCCCCATCCTCCTTTAGGTACCAGCCTGTGCAGTTCTTGGCCGTGTATGGCTTTGTCGGATAGGGCTGGTTTGTGACTGTTGGTGGGAAGGGGAGGGTCGAGCTGTTGTAGGCTGCGATGCAGTAGAAGTAGCCCGGTTGGAGACCGGAGCAGTCTGCATGGAGGGCTGGGTTCCAGTCGTAGAGAAGAGCGGGTACGAGGAGGGGATTACTAGCGAGGATCTGGGTGCAGCTGTCGGACTGTTTTGCTTTGGGTCAGTCTATGTATGTTGGAGGGGATGGAGAAGGGAGATGGTCGTACAGGTTTGGCTTCGTAGAAGACCGAGCAGCTTGGGGCGAGACCGGGCTGAGTGTGGGTGGGAGGATAGACCGTCGTGGAGTTGTTCGTTGGAATAGGGCGGGGAGTCCAAGGAGTGGGATCGGGGATGGAGACCGGGTCAGTGTCGGTGGGATAGACCAGTGTTAGGGCTGGACGCTTGATGCCCACACACACCCAGTAGCCGGTGAAGGGGTAATCACAGTCTACTTTGAGCTGGGGGTTCCATTCCAGGCTGGCAAAAATATTAGCAAGCGGCAGACAGGGCTGGTGGATCGAGACTTACAGCTCCTCTTTGGTGATGGTGTTGCGGTAGCGCTGGTAGATCCTGTCACAGGTGTCACCTGGGCCGACTAGATGCCATTTATCGCAGTCGGTGGGCTGACCGGCCTGGGTTTTGGTTGGAGGCCACTGGTCATCAATAGTAGAGGTGGTCATGTTGTAGGAGGTGATGGGATTGCGGACTGAGTAGGTCGTGTTGCTAGTTGTTGTTGTGCTGGGGAGAGTTGTGATGGTCGAGGAAGTGATGGGGACGGTGGTTGTCGACGGGGGACCAGCTGTGGAGGTAGTTGAAGTCGATATCACCGGCCCAACGCCCACGCAGTATGCATAACCGGGCCAGAAGTTGACCTGACAGTCCAACGAGACCGCTGGATTCCACTGATGGAATTGCTGAGGGGAGAGTCCAAAGGCCTTCTCAACTGCATAGCAGGTATCGCCCTTTTGAACAATATACCATCGATTGCAGTTGGCTGGGATTCCTGTCATGGTTGGGCCATGGGGAGCCGGATCACCTGTGGAGGCTGAAGACTTGGAGGTTGAAGTCGTGGAAGTTGAAGTCGTGGAAGTTGAGGTCGTGGAGGTTGTAGTTGGGACCACAGGCCCTATGCCTACACAGTATGCATAACCGGGCCAGAAGTTGACCTGACAGTCCAAAGAAACGGCCGGATTCCACTGCTGGAATTGCTGAGGGGAGAGTCCAAAGGCCTTCTCAACTGCATAGCAGGTATCGCCCTTTTGAACAGTATACCATCGATTGCAATTGGCTGGGATTCCTGTCATGGTTGGGCCATGAGGAGTGGGATCTGCAGTCGTGGTGGTGGCGACATTGATGGCCAGTGTCTGTGCCGTGGCCATGCACGCCAGCAGGGAAATCAGTGGGATGAGGAAAGCCATGGTTGTGGTCAGATGGAGATGGAGGAGAAGAAATATGGGGAGAAGGGGAGAAGGGGAGAAGGGGAGAAGGGAAGGGGAAGATATAAGTAAGTAGTACGGAGGAGGGCGGATGCCGGGGGCTGGTCACCTGCTTTTGTGGGGGGGGGTGAAGAAGGAGGGGGCTTCCCTCATCTCATTTCTTCCCTCAACTTCTACTTGGACTCACTTGGATTCACAGCCAAGTTCGTGGCACAGCACATTCCATTAGGACAACTACCACGAATACAAAATGTCTTCACCATCCTGATCTAGAATCATCCACCAAGTGACCGGCTCCCCTCCCATTCCCCCTCATCCCCCCCTTTCACTCGCTAATGGTCATGCACAGGTGGTGAACTTTCGAAAGAGAGAAAAGTAAGGGCTCCTAACATCATTCCAGAACGGCGCCTTTGGATTGGCCCAGGGGGATTTATAGAGATCCTTCAATCCGGACACATCGAGTGTACTAGGCTGCCAGTTTGAATCCCAGGTGGATCCGTCCGGTTTGGTGAGAACCGGTATCTTGTCTTCATCAATGCTATCACCAAATGACTTGTAAAGCATGATGGAATCCCAATCAACCAGGGCCGGGTATCCCCACCACGGGTGCGGTGTGAGTATTTCAGGGGCCTCTTCTGGAAGCCATTCGGCTGCACTAAAGCCGATATCCTGGGCCGTTTTAATATTTCGGCAGACACCGGTCTTTCCCCAGATTTCCTCTTTGGACATTCCCTCCGTGACCTCCGCGAAATCGTGCAGGTGCATACAGTAGAAGCGAAGGAGCCTGTCGGTACCATCTGGATACCAGAATGAAGGGTTCTGATGCTCGTGTACAAGTCCAAAGGCATGTCCCAGTTCGTGAGCAACCGATCTGACAGTCCAGTCAAGGTCATCATCATCAATAAACACCTTTAGAGTAGGTGGCTCGACATCGGGTTGATCTTTATCACTTGCCATGCTGATTATTGGCATGCCGATGTCGCTGGATACTACGTCAAGTGTTTCCTCAACGTGCAGCGATTCAAAAGGGTTGTCGGTGCAACTCAGCTCGCTGATCTCGAGCAGTCGGAAATTCTCACGCAAGCCGGCTGCATACCATAATCGCATCGCGGCCCAGAGGATGTCATGAAGATTTTTGCGGGTTAGGTCACTTTCGTAGCATAGCGGGATGGTCGACTTGGGCCAGAGGCTGTTCTTGAACCCTGGTAGGATAGAAACCCATGCGGGACTGGAGAAACGAGCATGCTCCCAGTCAGGATGGCCGGCATCGACCACGGAGAAGATGGACAGCAGGAGGAAGACCGCCCACTGCTGCAGAGATGCCATTGTGTCTGAAAAGAGGAAGCTGTGCGAAAACAGGAGGAACTATGGATAAAACAGGATGAGGAGGAAATCAAGAAGGTAAGAAGGCCAGAAGGTGAGAAGAGGCCGTTAAAGTATCCATCTCAGGCTATCGGTGATTGGCCTTGCAGGGATATTCACGGAACATGGCCAAGTCACTACAGAGTACTCCAACTCCAAACTAGGGCTGATACCTGGCACAGAAGCGAATGGGATCTCTCTCAAGCAGTGAATCAATCCGTCCAAGAATTTACAATCCGTCAATCACGGTGAATTCCCGCCTGTTCTGCATACTGCATACTGCATACTCCCACCATCAGTGGCCATGCCCGTGGCCATGCTCCCTTCTCCACTTCTTCCACCCCAAAATATCCTCGCTATCCTTTGTCCCCAGGTCGGGTATGAGCGCGGTGCGACGGGGACGGACGGTCGATCGATTCTTCCCCATGCCCTCCTCGAATTCCCCGATCAACTTCCCGTCATCCAGATCGATTGCCCAGACCATTGTTCCCCCGAGGCACCGCTTGTTTGCGTAGTCAAGCTTCAACTTCAGCGTCTCCTTATTGTCCGTGCTTACCCACTGGTCCTTGTCCCAGGTGACCACCGTGACCGCTTCGTCTTTGTAGAGGGTCACATCGGCCCCGCCCTTCTGGATGATCTTGTTGATCTCATAGGCCGCCAACACCCCGGGCGTGCCAGTACATTCACCAGCCCGCGCCCCAGCTGAGAACGGACAGCCGGGTTTCAGGCAGCCGGGGTCCTTCATTGTAAAGCTACGGCCATAGAAGCCCAGGCCCAAGTTGACTCGGGCCGGATTGATGTTGTTGCGCCAGAGAAGCTCGAGCGCAGCGTTGATCTCGGTCAGATTGGTGTGTGCGAAGGCATACGGTCCGAGCTCCTTGTTCATGGCATCCCAAAGGCCGTCTACAGGATCCGTCAGTCAGGAGCCACTGCGCGGTGCAAGGACAAGGGAGATCATACGGATATCATACGTCATGATGTTGAAGAAATCCACGTGTGGCTCGAGGTTGATAATGTCAAATCCTCGCAGGTACCAATAGGAGGCTGGCTGTGCGGTGTTAGTTCCTGAGATGGGATCCCTCTCGCGAAGGACTTACCAAAGTGATGGACACGCCAAATCGTCGACCGGTCTGGTTCAAACGCTCCCTCAGGCGCTTCAGCAACGTCACAAAGTTGGCAAAATCTTGCGGCTTCCCACCCCGATCGTCCGTCACTGGGTACTCCCAGTCGAGGTCCACCCCGTCAAAGCCATTGCTCTGCATGAAGCTGATCAGCGATTCGAAGAAAGCGTCCTGCGCGGCCTCGGAGGCAGCCAGGTCGGAAAAGACGGTTCGAGTCGGACCCGGATCGTTCATCGCCCAGCCCCCAATCGCAATCCACACCTCGAGGTTAACCTGTCTCCTCTTGAGGGCCGTCACGGATCGGTACAGGGAGCCCGTGGTGTTGTCCATGGCGGTGATGCGGAACGTCTGAGGGTCGATCGAGGCGAACGCATAGTTGAGGTGCGTGTAGTAGCCCAGGGGAATGTCATCGGGACTCATCTCTGTCCGCTGTTAGTCGTATGGCTGTGGAACGAGGCATAGATGCAACTGACTTCCGCAGGGGCGCTCGATGTTCCACGCTTCATAGTATCCGATGGTGCGTTCGCGGGCACTGGCACCGCTGCACTGGGGAGAAACGACGACGGAACTCCCGCAAAAGTCTCGAGTGGTTCCTATTGTCGGCATTATTATAAGCAGCCTGTCGCTGGTCCCAGGGTGGGAAACGCACCGCAGAATCCAAACTTGCTACAACAGACTTTCAGTGGGCATGTGCTGCTATTAGCCCATTCTTTGCCCCAGCCAGGATCACATTCGCTCTTGCGGTCGCAGTCCGACGTGCATCTGGGCCCGCAGAACTCGGGGCCAAAGCCACAGTTGCCCGTCCCAGTGTTGTCGCTGTTGGGGTCAGCCTGGGATCGAAATTTCGGATAGGAGAGCTCTCACAGGGGACCGCAGCATCCTATCTTGCAAGGTTTGGACTTGGAACAGGTGTAGTCTGCGCCACTCGGTGTCGAAAGAAGATTGAAGGGATGGATGGGATCGAAATTGGGAGGAAGGGCTCCATTCTCCGAGAAAGCAACGCTGGAGGTCAGCTGCCAACCGAACAGGAAGAGCAAGAAGACGGAAACGACCGAGCTGTTAGTCATGGTTATCCGACAGTGTTGGTGGCAGTTGAGGTCTTGGAAGATGAGAAACAGGATCTCCTGCCTCTCCCCGGCTTCTTATAAGGGAGCTTGGTCACCCAAAGCCATGGCCTGCTTGTCTTCACGGAGGCTAACCCCCTGAAGCCATTCACGCGTTGGCCCCTGGAGGGTCCCTGGCAGTGACCAAAACGCACCTCTTTGTGTTGGGGTTTACCCTATGGTAGTCACCGTTAAGAAAAGAAGGAAAGGGTGAGTGTCGGCTTTCACACTGTCTGGGCAAGTTTATTCATGTGAATTCACGGGGTGACTGGGGAAGCCCTGGGTCTTGGGGCTTCTCCCCCCCCATCTCTGGCAGAGTATAAACTGTCGACTTCTTCTTCTCTTCATTTCCAACCTTTCTCTCAACTACTACCCTCACTGATACCATTGGGTCTTCTGCTACTTCCATCCATCCAAGCCAGTATGATCCTGCTCATACTCTTGCTGGTGAACCTTATCACCGGCCATGGTCTCAACCCCGACAACTATTCCACCCCCCAGGCATCACACGATCCGCAGGACTTTACCTGGATTGAAAGGTGGGCAGCCATTGGCGACAGCTACACGGCAGGTATTGGCAGCGGAGATCTGTGGACCGACAAGGAAGCCGATTACAAATGCTCCCGCTATGATCTGTCGTATCCAGCCCTTTTGAAACATGCCTTTGGGGCACAGGTGGGGTTATTTGAGTACAGGGCATGCAGCGGTGATCGTACTGCCGATATCTTCAAACAGGCAAAGCGGCTGTACACAATGCAAGATGTGGTGGTCCTGACTGCCGGCGGAAACGATCTGTGCCTGGTATGCTTCCATGTGTCTCGTATAGAAAGCCGTGACTGACTGGCCGACCAGGCCGACATTATCAAGACCTGCATCTTCCTCCCCTTCCAGGGCGAACAGAAATGCCAGGAGGTCATCGACCAGGCCCAGCATAATATCGACACCATCCTCAAGCCCAACGTCCGCGAAATCCTAGACACGGTCCAGACCAAGATGAACTACAACGGAATCATCATCTACGTCCTCTATGGGCAGTTTTTCAACACGGAAAACGACGACTGTACTGACAATCAGGACTGGGCATTCCCGCGTCTGGATCCGATCAACCCCCTCCCCTTGACTCGCGAGCGCCGCGAGAAATTCAACAAGCTGGTGGCCAACATCAATAACGCCATCAAGGACGTCATCCATGATTTAAGGCCACACGAGGACAGACGGCCGTACATTCGCACGGCGGACTGGGATGCTTTCATGAAGGACGGTCTCCAGGGGCAATACTGCGTGCCCTGGTCGAGCGGCTTATATCCCGATCCCAAGCAGCCCTATCTCCACTTTTTCAAGCCAGATACCACCACCTCGGGACATAGAGAGCTGAAAAAGCGTGGCCTTGTCAACAGTACCTCCCTCCCTGATGAGTCCATGTCTTCCCTCTATAACTCCACCCTCTACCACTCGCCCAACCCATCCGCCGCGGCCTTGCATGACCTCAACCCCCGCGACCCTGCGCCTCCAGGCTGTCCCGGCGACAGCGGCGTCTCTCTAGGTATGGGTCTGCCCGACCGCTGGGGCAAATACTTCCACCCGAACGAGATGGGCCACCGGACGATTGCATCCTTTGTGTTGGACGCAATCATCACCGAGCGAGCTCTTATCCTCGGCAAATCCAACCCGACCTGCCAGCGTTCCCGGGATGAATTCCGCTGCTGGCAAAAAGACGGCCGCCGGGACTACGCCAACGCGGAACTCCTCTACCAGAATTATAAAACCTACTGCGCCGAAGTGAAGCGGCCCAAGAACAGGAGGAATTGGAAAGACGAGCGTTGGTTCAACACCAACACGCCCGACACGCACTACTTCAGCATCACGCTCAGCAACGACGCCACCCATTACGATCAGGCCCACTGCATGGAGTCCTTCGAACGCATCATCACCAGTTGTGACGGTAACGATCCCGAAAACCCAATGAACTGGAAGTTCGGTGGCCGCTGGACCCGCGGGAGCTATACGTACGAACTCAACATCCAAAGCTCGTTCAAGCGGCCCTGGCCGCCGACCAAGAAGGTCGGAGGGTCCTGCGATGGCACCTATAAGGGGCTTTTTTCTAGATACTATATGCGCGGCCGCGGCTGGTCGACCTGGGATTCTGGCCAAGACACCCTCGTGCCCGCTATCCGAGACTGTATAGGGTTGGGCGGGTTGACGGGCTTCGAGTTCAACTATCTCGATCAGCCGGACAAGGATGGAAACGAATGGAAAGCTACATTTAAAACACCAATTTGGACCAACCCGAGATGCTTCAATAATAATAAGGTTGCTTTTGCGGCGGGTGGGTTTACCAATGGATGTACTGGGTCTGGATGAGGCATGAGTTAGGGTTGTATTCCGGGCGAGTGATGCACAATCAACCACTCAGGGATGATGTGGCCATATGGATAGTGACAGGATCGCATGTAGCAAAAAATCTATACAGCATGCTCTTTCACTAAAATAATTTAAATTGAATTAGTAATTCTGAGGACACTAATATGGGTATCCTTCCCTCCCTCCCTCCATCCCTCTCTTCCTCAATCTATCCTTCACTTCATCACAAGTAGGTAGCAGCCAAGCACCCCATCCCGACTACTGTATATAGGACCTGCCTTATGTGCAACAATCTTGCTAGGTAACGAGTCCCCCAACTCCCCCCCCCCCCAAAAAAAACTAGAATTCCAAGCCAGATGACTCAACGCACACCACTTACTTATAAGCTTCACCGAGTTCAGTGATATGATAGAATTATGTGATGGCCGGAGCCACCCACCCACCCACCAGATGCCGAAACTATTGTATCTGTCTATATATATATATATATTTGCTATGCACTCCACATCTTGAATATAGGCACCACTCATCCATCCTATACAAAATTCACTGCATAGAAATAAAAGTAATCAATCTAGACCGACCGCGACCACGATATGATATATAGTAGTTCCTGTGTTGAGATAGGAATTAAATTATTAGTAGTCGGTCAGTGATTAATAATATTATTTCATTCGACTCTATTTTATTTATTGGGGGTTTCAGGGATTGGGAGGCTGTGGGTTTATTGAATAGTCTAGCTAGTAGCTAGTAGTGATGATGACGATGGTGGTATTGAGGTGTTTGTATGGAGTACTATACTATATATACATGGTGAAGGATCCGTGGGCATGATTCTGGGGTATTATTGCCATGGGGTCTTTGGTTACTGTAAGTACAGTTCCTGGGGTTTAATTCAATATCGTAATCTAAGCTAAGCTGAGTAGGTCGTTTATTAGGGTGTGTGTGTGTGTGTGTGTCTATGTAGGTGGCATTTATCACTTCGATGGTCATTTATCCCTCGAGGAATACTAGGGGGGGTAGTCGTGTATGAATGTCATACCAACAATGAATAACCACATATGCACAGCAGTCATATCAAAGTCCATGCATATATACTTAATAAGATCAGATAAGTCAACATAACTAGCTACTAGCAAAGTCCAACCCGGAGCAAGATGAATAAAGAAAGTAAACTACAGTCGTTATGGCTATCATCATAATCATAAGAAATATAGGAAATTAGAAACAGGGAATAAGGGAGATATAACCTCCCCCTCACCCTTACTCTCACATCCACCCTCAACTGACCTCGACCTCAACCTTGGAGGAAATATAAAGATACCAGATCCGTTCCTTCTCTCCCAAGGAACCCACCAACAACCAGCCTCCTCTGTCTGTACCTACTTATCCAGTAGGGAGGTAAATACTCTCCATCCACCTATCCACCATCCAGTAATTCCTCCCAACTTAAATCTGATCTAAACCAAAGTCAGCACACATCCCCTATTCCCTATCCCCTCCCAACCAAAGACAGAAATACTTACTCAACGTCATACTCAAACTAACATCCGTATTCTCCACCATATCGGTAAACTCCTCAAAGCTAATCTTGCCATCACCATCCTTATCGGCCTCCATAATCGTCTTATCGACAATCTGCTGCAACTGCACATCCTTGAGATTATTCCCGACCATCATCTTCAGCACGATGAACAGCTCCCCGTTGGAAATGTATCCGTCGCGATCGATATCGTAGACCTTGAATGCGAAACGCAGCTTTTCTTCTTTGTTGCCCTTGGAGCTGAAGGCCGATAAACCCGACACGAATTCTTGGAAGTCGACGTCGCCGCCGCCGTCTTCGTCGAAGATGGCGATCATTCTGTTTTATTGTTCATAGATATTAGTTGGGGTTGTGGTTGGGACATTGGTGGTGGTGGCGGTGGTGGGGTGGAGAGGGGAAGGTGAGGGGAAAAGGGGAGGTGGCTACCTCGTGGCGAGCGGGTTGGAGGAGACTTGAGGGAGGGAGAGGAATTCATCGCGGTCGATGGTGCCGGAGCTGTCCTGTTGGATTCAAAAATATATATTTAGTGGAGTCCTAGGATAGAAGTAAGAGGGGGAGAGAGAAGGGGGGGAAAGAGACCTTATCCAGCTTCATGAAGCGCTTGCGGAGTCGGTCCACTTCATCTCGGTCGACTGGAGGGTTCCGATTCAGTGGTCAGCAGCCGCACACCCATCTAGATAGCACCAACGCGCCCGCTACCCACAGTTGGAGGCCGAGACAATGTTGTCGAACAGCTGGGTGGTGCCGACGGAGCCCCTGCGTCTCCGCGCGTCGTAGAGGGCGGCGTTGTTGGGTTGACTGGAATGGTCCATGATGGGATGGGGAATGTGGGGGGGGAAGGGACTCAAGGGATGGAGAGGTCGATCAGGGAATCAATTGAGGGAGCAATGATAATGAAGTAATCGAATCACAGTTGCTAGGAGAGTCGGAGACTCGAGACTAAGAGAGTCCCCGGGCAATTTGATATCGGAGAGCCCCGCACTAACCGGAAACGGACAGGCAAGCGAACCCCTGAGGCCGTGCGCCGGGCCAAAACAGGCCACCGCCGGGTGACATTGCAACGTCAACTCATCCGCCAGTGCCATTACTACGAGATTTCCCCCGTCGATATCTCCCCCCCTCCATCGACGGTCATCAAGAAACTACGTCTACGCCCTTTTGCATGACCAGACCTATCGCCTGATACCAATTTCGTCCCCCCCTGGCCCATGGTGGTTGCCCTTTTCCGCGCCCAAAGTTCGTATGACTAGGTACGGGGGAATGGGGAGGACGCGCCCGAAAAAGCTCACCTCCAAGGCCTCCATCCCCATAGTTCGTGAGAATGAGATCGATCTCATCGACGACGAAATCCAAAATGCCCTTCAACAGATCGAGACCGGCGTGGAGAAGGCCGAAGAGTCGGTAAGTGTTGCCTCCCCCCCGACCGTGCTAGCATCCCTGTATATGTCACGTGATATCATCCCGACCTCACCCCATCGTGAAAATTTCGCACCCCGGCAGAATCGCCGCAACAGCGCCCGCTAACCCCCGGTGTTGCATAGGAATTCCATCTTCAGGTCGCAATCAATGCCGCTGCGCAAGGAAAAGTAAAAGATGCCCACATTCCGACCCCGGAAACCGTCCTCAGTAACCTGCGCTATGATGAGCTCTACCCGCCGATCTTCTCGCAACCCGCGACCTACATTCGTTTCTCGGCTACCGTCGAGGATTGTTGCGGGCCGCCGTATTGCATGGATGAAGAGGATGATGTCTTCCTGAAGATCTTCAACCAGAAGCGCGATGCGGGCAGCCGGTGCACCGAAGACCAGTTCGAAGAGGTCATGAGCTTCTTCGAGCTGACATCGCGGAAGGAGCAGCCATATGCATGTGTAGATAACTCGCCCCTCATGACTTTCGACGAATTCCAGCAGGCAATGGACCCGGCCGTAGAGGAGAGCGTAAAGCGGTTCGCCAAGGACATCTATGAGTACTGGAAGTCAAGGCGAACCAGCGGCGGCAACGAACCACTGCTTCCCACACCCAAGGTGAGTACCCTCGCAAATGGCGGGCTCAAGGATTGGCAACCTCGGATTGCTAACCGGTTCCCACAGATCGAGGCCGGGCGAGACACCGATGATACAGACCCATACGTCTGCTTCCGTAGGCGGGAAGTGCGCCAGACTCGCAAGACCCGTGGCAGAGATGCGCAAAGTGCCGATAAACTGAGGAGACTCAGGAAGGAGCTGGAAGATGCTCGGCAAATGGTCGCCCTGGTGCGCCAGCGCGAGTTAGCGAGGAAAGAGATGCTGGCAATCGAACGCCAAGTATTCATGCAAAGGTCCGAGGTCAAGGAGATGAAGAGGAAGCTCAACATCAAGGACGACGACGAGGATCTCATCAACCAAAAGGTGAGCCCCAATGCATACCTGCCACCGTTGGCTTCCCATGCTGATGACCCTGCCACAGCCAAAGAAGAAGCCGGTAGAAGCGCCAGCTGTGCAACGCCCGGCAGCGCCTCAACTGCGTATGCCCCCCAAGGCTGGCACACAGGCTGCAGAAGACCTGCAGCTATTGGAGGATGTCCAGGCAGAGAAAGAGAACGAGATTCTGCGCGACATCAAGCAGAATATCACCAAGCACATCAAGTGGAACGAGGGTTATGTGGACTTCACAATAGTTCCGCTCTCGCCGTCGCCTGACCGAATGTTTGATTCCGCCTTCCGCCCTGCCATCACCACGCAACTGCCCACACCGCCATCCTCGGATTCTTCCGAGAATATGCTGGAATCCGCTTTAGATACCCCGAGTGCCATTGCTCTCCGAGATAAATTAGCCCCCCATGCCATGGAACTGAGCGAGGACACCAGCAAGATGCCCTCCTTCAGACGACGTATCGGGCGCGGCGGTCGTCTGTGGATCGATCGTCGAAAGCTGGCGTCACGATGTAGAGTCGAAATGGATCCGTGGAAGGCCGATCGATTCAAGTATGATCAAGAGGACTCGGACGACGAGGTCGACTTTGAGCGGGACCGGTATGACATCCAGATGATGCAGCATCGGGCCATCATGGCAGCCAAAGCCCGAGACCAACAAGCAGCGGCAGCAGCTCAAGCTCATGCGCAGGCGCAGGCGGCTCAAGCCCAGGCCCAGGCTCAAGCTCAGCGGCGATTGCAGGCCGAGCAGACCTCGGCCACCAATCCACCAAGCGGAGGGCAAACAATGGGATCCAATCCCGGGCCTGGTGCCATTGCCTCGACATCTGAGACCTAAGCTGGGCTTCGTTCCCCTCCACTCTCTTACCTCCTGATTATGCCTTTAATCCTTCACCCCATGTTTTGCATCTGGCAGGCGTTGTTCTTTCGACATTTTCCTTACCCTCAACTGTACTTTTACCCCCTCAGCCCTGATTCTTCAACACCATACCCCAAACACCATCTCTTTCTGGAGCGCCGGAAAGCATTCGAATCTCAGGATAATGTCGCCGGATGATGCTTTTTTTCTTATGACATGACCCTGGTATTATGCGAAAGTTAGTGTACATAGCCAGTTTTGTCTTCTTTTCTTTTCTTTTCTTGTCTTTCAGCCGAGCAGTCGATAGACTCGTGTACGGATAGCGACGCTATGAGGTCAGCAACGAAGAAGGAAACAAAAATCAATATTAATTAGACAAAAAGGAAAAGCAAACTTTTGTTCTTATCCATCATAATAAAACAATGTTTCGTCAAGTCCTGAGAGCTTTGTTTCTCTGCGGCTCATCGCCATCGCCATTCGCAGGCCGCTTGAGGGGGTTGCCCTGAAGGGCCCCGAAGTGACTGTTGAGCATAAAGGATAAGTTCTGCAGGATCTCCTTTTCGCCCAGGCGGACCTGGATCGCCATCTTCGCGCGACGAGTGGAACCTTCCACGGGGCCGGAGGCTTCGAGGTGACGCACCTGCGCGAGGAGTTCCTGATCCTGGGCGATGGTCGTCGCATATCGTGCCTGGTTGAGCTGCAGAGCCCTAGCGAGGATAGTCGCTTCCGCCTCACCAAAGGATGGCTTCGGAGGCTTGTTCTTGGAACGCTGCTTCTCCAATTGCTCCGATGGCAGCGACAGGGTCTTCAGCAACAGCAGGAGTTCATCCGAGAGGATATCCGTCAGCGGATCCTCCGGGGAAGGTCTTAGGATAGCATAGCCATCGTCAAGGAGTTCGAGGTCCTCAAGGAATTGGAGCTAAGGGATGCGTCAGTACGAGGTCCGAGGAGATAAGGGTGGGGTCCACAATCAGTGAATTACCGGAGGCTGGGTCTCGATATCGGCACTTCCCAGGCCAGCAGCCTGGCAAATTTGGTCCAATGACAGTTCAACGACGTCGTATGGGGCGTAGTTGTCAGTCACGTAACCGTACCGTCTCAGGAGGTCAGAACGCGGGATCTCTCCATAGTCGTTGAAAATCTCCTCGCCCGCTTTAATGGGTTTGATGGCCTTCATGACTAGGGATTCTTCCTCTTGGAAGAGACGGGCCTGGATAGATAGCTTCATATTAGAAATTTGTGTCAAAAGAATATACTGGTAAACAGGCACTCACGTTGTTCCGATCGGCATCCGCATTGAGCAGGTCAGCCAGGGGAACCATACCCTTGGACGATTGCTCTTCCTCTTCATCCGTCAGATATCCATCTTCGCCATCACGTTCACCTTCTTCGTCTTCCGGTTTCTCGATGTCAAAAGCATAGGCCATGATGAGCGACCCCATGGTATGAGCGAGGTGGAGGAGGGCCTGGGTCCCAGCATCTCCATCGTATGAAGCGAGTCCGTCGACGGGAGGGAATAGGGCAGGATTCGCTCGCACTATAGGAATGATCGTCTCGAGAATAGACTCTTCGGCACCCTGTCTTCCGATCTTCTCGACAATGGCGCTGCCCTGAAGCTCCTGGAGCTCGGAGGCGGACCAGAACATGAGGGTGTCAAAATTCCGAGGAAGAACCCTGAAGTATGGAGCCCATGCAGAGTGCTCGCCTTGGAGATACTCATAGATCATCACGACCATGAGGGACAGCCAGGGGCCGAGGCCCTCGAGGTCCTGAGAGAGCAGACTCTTCAACTGGGAATTCTGGACGGAGAGAACGTGTGCGCGGGGGATGGTAAAAAGCTCTTCACCTTCGTCGAGATCGGACCGAGCCACTGGGAAAGTGACACGAGGATATCAGAGAGGGAACCACTTCCAGAAAACCGGGTTTAATGAGACGCGAACGAGCGGGAGGAAAATCTCGTTGGGATGGAGACCTACCGACACCTCTGCCAGCAGCGTGGGACCTCAGATCCGCAACCAGGATGCTGGGGTTGATTCTGACGCCGGGCCTGCCAGCCAGCCAGGTGAGAAACTCATCTGACTGATGCTGGAAGTTGCCCGGGTCAGGGAAATGGGTGGTGGAGGACATTTTGGGGGGTTGGTGAGGGAGAGATTGTGTGAATAGTCTCACACCAAGAAAAAGGAAATTCGGGACCCCACCCACTGCTGAGTTGACGGGGTAGGAGTCGGATAAGGTGGGATTCTCCCAGGCTCACTGCAGAGCAAAAAGAGGAGTGATGCAGTTTCGCTGGATCGGCAGGCAGAGGAGGAGCAGAGGGGAGAGTGGGAGAGCAGAGAGGGGGGGGGGGGGGGGGGGGGAGGAGATTCGGGTTGATGGGATCAGCAGGTAATTGGCATACTAGTATGGGAGGTTAATTAATCCCGGCAGTACCACTACTAGTACTGTAAGTACCACCCGTACCACTGGCAGACCGCGACCACCAGTCGGATAAACGCTGCGGCGGAACGGCCGTCCAATCGATAACGCGGTTGATAACCCCCCCCCCCCGAACCAGCACCGAATTTGCCCCTCCGCGACTGGCTCCCGGCAACCACGCCTCAATTTTTGACCAGCCGGCACACTGTTCGGTTCGTGGGGAAGTGATCCTCAAGGAGATTCTTGTCTGATCGTCTGATTGTCTGATTGTCTTCTCCCCAAACTTGCGCAGGCTTCTACCTCAACCATGATCGCCATCGGTCTCGAGAGCTCCGCCAACAAGATTGGCGTGGGCATCATCCTGCATCCCGACGATGGCAGCACCCCGCAGGTCCTGGCCAATGTTCGGCACACGTATGTCACCCCTCCAGGAGAGGGATTCCTCCCCAAGGATACTGCCCGGCACCACCGCGCCTGGGCCGTGAAGCTGGTCAAGAAGGCTCTACGCGAAGCTCGCATTACCCCCAAGGATGTGGATTGCATTTGCTTTACCAAAGGCCCCGGCATGGGTGCCCCTCTTCAGAGCGCCGCCATTACGGCCCGCATGTTGAGTCTGCTATGGGGCAAGCAATTGGTGGGCGTGAACCACTGCGTTGGACGTATGTACTTATCGATCATTTACTAGCTCCTGGACTATCTGCACCTTGCGGGGAAGCGCATGGACCCTTCCTGCCCATCGCATCGCTAACAATACCCCTCTACAGATATTGAGATGGGTCGGTTGATCACCGGCTCTACTAATCCTGTCGTCCTCTACGTCTCCGGAGGAAACACCCAAGTCATCGCATACAGCTCCCAACGGTACCGCATCTTCGGCGAGACCCTGGATATCGCCGTGGGCAACTGCTTGGACCGGTTTGCGCGCACCCTGTGCATCTCCAATGACCCCGCCCCCGGATATAATATTGAGCAACTAGCCAAGAAGGGCAAGAAACTGGTGGATCTACCGTACACAGTCAAGGGAATGGACATTTCCATGTCCGGCATACTGGCGGCGATTGATGGGCTGGCCGTGCAGTACGGCTTGGACGGAGAATGGAACGATGCTGAGGAAGAGGCTGCATCGGACGACTCGGAGAGTGCCAAACCGACGCGCGCCGATCTGTGCTTCTCGCTCCAGGAAACGGTTTACTCCATGCTGGTCGAGATCACGGAGCGTGCCATGGCCCATGTCGGCTCCAAAGAGGTCCTGATCGTCGGGGGAGTAGGTTGTAATGAGCGCCTGCAGGAAATGATGGGCATCATGGCTCGCGACCGCGGGGGTACCGTCCATGCGACCGACGAGAGGTATTGTATTGACAACGGCATCATGATCGCGCAGGCGGGTCTACTGGCATATAAGTCCGGCAGCACAACGCCATTGAAGGATTCCACTTGCACTCAGCGCTTCCGGACGGACGAAGTGTTTGTCAAATGGAGGGATTGATTTCTATTCAGCTTCCACTGGATGATGATGATTTAGATGAATGAGATGAACATAATCTATAGAGTCATGAGCAAATGTCTCCGAGGAATGCAGGATTCGGCCAGTGGACGCATTACGTGCGCCTCCGTCCTTCCAGGCTGGCTAGCTCTCCAGGACACAAGGCTATTGATTGAAGCCTAGTTGAACTTATTCTCGGCCTTAAGTCGGGGAGTGAGATCTTTTGCAATACCGCCATGTTTCAAAGCACAGGCCGGGGTAAAATATATTAAGTCGATCGGGTGAAAGCGTGTGGTCGACTGAAAGCAGCAACGCCTCTGTAATACAGCCGCACCCTCCAGCTGGAAGAAAGGGGTTAACAACAGGGGCTTGGCAAATACTTCTCATCGCTACCCATGCATCGTCTCGAACACCAAAAATAGCAATGGTCTAAGGATAGCGCTTCCTGTACCGCAGGTAGTCGGACAGCAAACAACCATCGGGGCGTGAATCATCCAAAGTGGCTTGGACTTGAGATATCGGGGGGGTATGTGCATTTCTGCAGTTCAACAAAATGGAATCATAGGAAGTACCTGGAGGGGCGTTTCCCTAGTTCGGCGAAGATCGTAGGGGATTCTATCCTCCCGCGCGGAGGCAGGAATCGGATCGATTCCGCTCCGTCAGCCAGAGCTAACTCGTACCGCTTATGACTCGATAAGAGGCACGGGGGATGTACAAGGCATCTCGTCTATTCACAGGCTACTCCGTGATATCTCCCGTCGGCTTATACAATATCGTCGTCACGTACTGTACATCGTCAGTTCCATGGATTTCCAGACAATCCCCGCTCAAGATGCGTCAACCTACCTTGCGTTTGTATCGAGTGGTTACGCTAGTGGCAAGCACCCCATTTTTGATGCTGCTGGTAGCTAGATGGTTTAGGACGGTGTGGTTGGGATAGTTAAGGACGCTACTATCATCCTTCATGGGGGTAGTGCCGTTTAAGATGGATTTTCCGAGGAATAGCGGCAGGCTCGGCGGTGTAGGCGCATCCCCAACGATATTCACAGCTTGCTGGTATTCCGGGGCCTCTTCCTCCCGGTCCAAGTCCAGAAGGAACTGTGGGATGATGCCACGGAAGTCACCCAGAGGGATCTCCTCCGGTTCTTCTTTGTCCGACTGCTCCTCTACGGTGGACCCATCCTGATCGGCTCCAACGGGGCCAGGAAGAACCTGCGGAGGTCGAATTCCATCGGGGATCCTATCGCTCTCTCTCCGCGATCGGTTGATGTCATCGGCACTGATTTCGATGTAGTTGACCAGGTGATTTGTGAAGTCGACTGCCGTCGGAAGGTTGTCTGAAGCGCGCATTTCACCGTCGACTATGAACTTCAAATGGTGCGTCCCCGGGCGGAGATTTAACTTAGTGGACAAGACGCCAGGATTATTCTCACTGTTTGTCAAGGTACCCGATTAGTTCCCACCACGTTTGGCAGCCCAGAATAGAATACAAGCAAAATCACATACCTCCGGTGTAAGCGGAACTTCTTTTCCCAGTTGACGAACGTTCCTGTAACGTAGATTTTGTCTCCCGGGGCAGTCCATTCTATCAGTGTTGGCACAGCTCTTCCCACACCACTGGGAGCATATGGTTGAAGTTCATCCAATGCCTCATCATCGTCAACCGGGGCACCAGCCAAGCTCGAATGTCTGGGATCGTTGGGCTCATCCAGTAGGTGGTCGGGAGGGACAGATCCCATATACGAATCCTCCGGGCCAATGATCGGCGAGCCAGGGGTGGCCGTAGCATCTCCAATCGGCAGAGGCATCCGCGGCGGACGCTGAAGGTGGACCGAAGCGCTATAATAGGCATTGGGAGGAGGGCCAGAGGGGGCTACCGGGTCACGTTTAGCGGCCGCCCGAGCCCCTGGGACTTGGACGGGGATGGACGCATCAGGCGCGGGGATATCTTTGTAGCGAGCATCTGGCTTCTTGGATATCTGACGGTCGGGTCGATCTAGATTGCGCGTCGGTAAATCAGAGACATTACGGGATTGCAGACGCTGCTGGACTGATGGCTGGGTTTGAGATGTCGGGTGGCCAGTTGCAGTCTCCCTCGTGGCAGAGGGGTCGGCGGCGGAGGCCTTGGTGGTGCCCGACGCTGTATGGATCGATGGTCGGCGAGCTACTTTCTTGTCCCCCGCAAGGCCCGAGGAAGCCGAGGGCGATTGGGCATCTCCGGCGGGGCCTTTGGACGGATTGTTGCCCATCTGGAAGGGGGAATCGGTGGAGGAGCTGGTGAGATATCAAAGGGGACTCGGTAGGACAGGGAAATGCAAGATATGAGCCACGGTCCGAATCAGGGAGGTATGGCCTTCAAGGTTGGGATGCCAGCATCAGATGGTCGGGCTTGGGGGAGCGGAGGGGTAACGGGAAAATAATAATCGGGCAGTGCAGAATATGAGGGAGAGACTTCCTGCAGCAGGTAGGCTGAGCAGAGAAAGACTAGCAGAGGGGAGGCTGGCACCGAGTCAGGGGTGGGGAGGAAGGAATATCAACAGAGCGACGGGCGTGGATCGAGGAAGAATGCGATGGGCAGCAAGTGATGATGTCGATGTCGTCGACCCCGGACTGGCTCCAAAGTCGGGGCCGAGGGCCCCCTTAGGGCTTAGGGCTCCCTCCCTTTTGTTCGGGCCCGACGGTCGGCTGTTATAGTATGGAGTACGGAATAGGGACTAGGGATATTATCCCCGGAAAACACGGCAGTGGGGGAATGAAGGTAAAAAGGAAGAAAAGAAAAAAAGAAAAACACGGACGTTCATCGCACCGGCTATTCTGATATGCGCCCGAACCATCATGGCTTGTTTCCTTTGCTGCTATCTCGGTATCTCGGTACATCGTACATCGTACTCCGTATAGTGAGTGATACTCCGTACAGGAAGACAGCCCATTTCTGCCACTGCATACCGCTTTGACTGATTGTCGGCCAAGTGCCAACATAACAAACAGCCGTATTAGACATACATCACGGCCATGCGATAGCTTCCCTGGGCTTCACTGCTTCCGCAATAACCCTTTTGGCAAATGATGCCCATGTAACCGACTAGTCTTCCGTCAAATACCTTATTAGCAACCCGAATGACTTGGAGCTCGGTCCTGACAACGATCTTCAATGGCACGCTCTATGCCCTGGCTTGCCTTGCCGGCTGGGGATATGGTCTGCTACGGGTACTAGTCTGGCCATTGCTGCACCTCGCCCATGCGGTCCTCCTTACTATCCTTCTTCCCCTGAGGCTTCTTGCCAAGTTTGAGGTACGGATCTATATCAGTCTTCTCGCTCGCCAGCAGAAGAGTAAAGGCTTATAGATCACTTTCCTAGGCCATTCTTAGCTTCTTTGGGACCGCGGTTCTGACGGGAGCTATCCTGGGACTCGCAATCTATTTGATCACCACAGGTACGGTTGACACGCTTCATCGATGGTTTGGATCGATCTGGAAACCCGCATCCCGCCGTAGAGGAGGTGGATCCCAGGGGCGGCGTCTGCTCGAAGCCGTCAAAGGAGCACCTTCATTTTCTCCCAGCGATTCCATCTCATCCGACGAGTATTGCATGGAATGGTATGACCGGCAAGACCGGCAAGACCAACCGCCGCAGACCGATGGCACGATAGTTGAGGAGGAAGAATCCAGCTAGGAGACAGTCCATTGTGGTCACTCGATGATGTGACACTTTGTATTTTTCTATTCCGACTGGCTGTGCTGGAGTGAGTGTATGTTGTAATAATGTGCTACTAGTACTCTGTATATCAATAAGGGAGTGGAACGGTTCGGATAGAACGATAGGTGGCTGATAGACCTTGGGGGCAGATGGCAGATTAAAGATAATCTCCGGGCTTGATTGACGCAATCAATCTGCGACGGCCGTGGTTCGTGACGGCGGCGATGGACCCTGCCGTTGCCCTCCCCACCACCGGTTCGTCGAATCAAACCGAAATTGCGCTGCTCTTGAGGGGAAATTACTTGGAGATTCGGTCTCACTTGTCACTCTCTCCCCATTGCCCCCCCTGGAGTACCTACCGATCCGATGCCTTCGATGGGCACCTTTTTCTTTCCCCCTTTTTCTCCGTTCTCACCGCAATAAATATAAATAAGCCGAACTACATCATCGGACATCCAGTGGGTCGCCCTCTGGAACCATCAACCAAGCCTTCGCTCTCGAACGGACCATCCTGCAATCTGTCCGGCCTTCGCTGGCTTTTTCATCTCGGTCTTTTAATTCTCCCTGAGTCGCTTGGTGGTCCAACCTTGATCTCATTCTCTTATTCCCCTGGACACGCATGTCTCCTCGCTTCAGATCCGCCCCGAGCCGTTCTCTCCTCGTCCTTGCATACTTCCAAGATCTCTGTTGACGCCTGAAACGCCTCCATGCCTTTGCCCCTGCGCTAGCCGTCTCTTCCCGGCCTCCTACGTCAGACCCCCTGCGATCGCTTACAATTCTATTGCTCTGCGACCCTACAATATCACGAAGCCATTGACTTGCAATGTTTCCCTCTCGAACTATCCTACGAGCGCGTGCTCTACTATTTGCGCTAATCATCGTATTCACCCTCGCTTGGTCCTATTCACGCTGGCACGCCTATCCTCTCCCAGAGCAAGCCCAGCCCATACGACCTGTCTCCAGCGACAGACAGACGGAAGGCCACATTCAATTCTGGCGCCAATTCCAACCTCTTCTAACCGCCAATGAGCCAAAATGCGAGCCGCCTTTGAGGCTGGGGTCGGCGCCTTCGATCAGATTCGAGCAGTCGAACCCCGAGGATCGACCGGAGCTGCTGGACATGCTCCCGTTCGACGTGGATACTATGAAGAGTAAACACCGCGACTTTGTTGCGGCAATCAACACCAACCCACCCCAACTCAACTATACGCGCAACACGCGAGGCCTGGTTTCTACTGCGGGAGGGTCATACCTACCGGTGCTGGTAATATCGCTTCGAATGCTTCGCAGAACCGGTTCGAAATTGCCGGTCGAAGTCTTCCTCGCAGACGAGGAAGAGTATGAGAAGCACATCTGTGACGTGGTCCTTCCATCGTTGAACGCGCGATGCGTGGTACTGGCGGAAATCCTCGATGCGGTCCCGGGATATATGGAAATCGAGAAATACCAATTCAAGCTGTTTGCCATGCTGTTCTCTTCATTTGAAGAGATTCTCTTCTTGGATGCCGATGCGTTCCCGCTCCAGCGACCGGAATTGTTATTCACAAGTGGGCCGTTCCTCTCGACAAATATGGTCACTTGGCCCGACTTCTGGGCGTCCACTGTATCGTCATATTATTACGAGATCGCCTCTCAACCTTATCCCGAAAACGCCGTCCGGCAGTCAAGCGAGTCTGGAGAGGTCCTCATCTCGAAGAAGACCCACATGAAGACCCTTCTTCTGAGCACCTACTACAACATCTGGGGCCCCGATTTCTATTACCCCTTGCTATCCCAAGGCGCAGCCGGAGAGGGCGACAAAGAAACCTTTGTCGCGGCAGCCATGACGCTCCAGGAGCCGTACTACCAAGTCTCGGAGCCGATTTGCGCCATCGGCCACGGCACCGAAGGCGGTCTGGCCGGCTCGGCCATGGTACAGTTCGATCCGATCGAGGACTATGCTCTGACGCAGAAGGGTGAATGGCGGATACATGGGTCCAAGGCGCCGGCCCCCCGAGCCTTCTTCATCCACGCCAACTTTCCCAAGTTCAACCCGGCCACCGTGTTCGACAAGCAAGCCGTGAACCCTGCTTTTGCGGATGACGGTAGCTACACGCGCGCGTGGACTATCCCCGACAATGTGATCCGGGCCTTCGGCGCTGACGTCGAGAAGCACTTCTGGGAAGAGATCCTCTGGACCGCGTGCGAACTCGAGGATAAGTTCAGCACCTGGAAGGGTAAAAAGGGCATTTGCAAGGGGGTGACGAGATATTGGAATGCCATGTACGGAGTTGGGCATTCGCGGTGAATTGACATCAGTTTCCCGTCCTTGAACAATAGCGCTGGTCGTATCTGCGGCAGCCTTGGTAGCGTTCGCTCGAGAGGATCCCGCCTCCCTCATGGGTTGCTCTGAAAGCTTCCTCCCATGCTTCCCGAAATAGTGGGCATCAGACTCCCTCATCCTCGTCGGCGCTCTTCCCTCGGGATCATACCTACCTGCTCTACATGAAAAGAGCACCAGTACACAATGAGATAGACGCAGTGACGATGACGATGACGACGACGACGAAGACGACCTTTTCTTTCGGTTGAATATATACCACGACAAGAGCAATCAATATGCATGCAGCGATGTCAACTGCTACTCTCACCGTATCTACAAATCGAGATATGAACATAGGAACAGGCAATTCCCTGTCTGATCAGGAATCACTTGCACAACTCAATACAGTCACCCGTCCATACCATATCACTACATACCATGTCATGTCATGTCATGTCATATCATGCACCATACAGCCCAGCCTGAATACATAGTATCTACCAGACACCTACCTACCCACATAAAGATATCATCCATTGAATAGTAACAATCCGATTCTTGTAACTATTTATCTATACATACAATCTAACCTAATATACATATCCAAGACACAAGAGAGGAGACAAGAGAGTAGACGTGTTTCCTTTCCTTTCCTTTCCTTTCCCATCTATAAGTAATAACCGCACATATAGTAATAATACACAGAGTCAATCACCAAAATAGGCCACGGTACTCGGGCCGTACCTACCTACCTACTTAAGACTGCCTCTCAATCGTCCCCGCAACCTCAGCCCTGCGAATCGCATCCCGGAACAACTCCTTGCACGGGACCCGACTACCCAGTCTCGCGCACAACAGGAACGCCCCGCTCAGCTTGCGATGCAGACTATACGTCTCCTCCGGCGGAGGAGTCAGCCGCTCACGAATCATAACGGGGATGAGACTCCGGACGCGGTCGGTGATGGTCTGGTTCTGGAAGTCGTAAACATCCGGGGAAGATTCCATGAAGGGTTCGGCAATAGTGATGACGGAGGTGACGTGGGCGTCGACCATGGATTGGGACTCGTGGCCGGTGAGGTAGCCCAGGTCGAGGGAGAGGGCGGCGCAGCGGTCGCGGTCGTTGCGGGCGGCGGCGATGAGGGTGTGGATGTATTTAGTGATGAAGTCTTGGGGGTATTCGCGGGAGGCGCCGAAATCGAGAAGTTCAAGACGGTTGGTTTGGGCGTTGTAGAGGAAGTTGGTCCAGTTGGGGTCGGTTTGCATGTATTTGAATTCGGTGATTTCGCGGAGACAGAGACGCATGATTTGCGTGCCGATCCAGTCGCGTTGGGATTGGGTGATGTTTTGGACCTTGGTCACGGCTTTGCCTTCGAGGCGTTCCATGGTGAGGACTTGTTTGCCCGAGGCTTCGGGGATGATGGCGGGGACCAGGAAGACCGGGTCGTCGGCGAGGAGTTGGCGGAAGTGGTTTGCGGATTCGGCTTCGCGGAGGTAGTCGCATTCCCAGGCGAGTTCGGTGCGGGCGTTGGCGATGGTCTTGTCGAGGTAGAGGCCGCGGGGGAGGATGCGGGATGCGGTGAGGAGGATAGAGAGATTGTTGAGGTCGGAGTCGATGGAGTCGGCCACGCCGGGGTATTGAATTTTGATAGCGACGGGCTGGCCGGTCTTCTTGAGCACGGCGCTGTGGACTTGGCCGATGGAGGCGGCGGCCATGGGGATCTCGTCGAAGGAGGAGAACAGGTCCCGCCAGTTGGGGCCGAGGTTGTCGGTCAGGACTTTGTCACGTTGGGAGGCGGGCATGTAGTCTGCGCGGTCTTGCACTCGCTGCAGGACCTGATGGATCGAGTCGGGGAGCATTTTGGTGTCTGGAAGAGTCAGTAAATCGTGGGAGGGTGAGTGGTTGGGGTACGCACCTTGAATGCTCAGCATCTGTCCCAGCTTGAGGGCCGCTCCACGCATCTTGGACAGTTTCGCGACGAGTCGTTCCATGTTTCCGGCGCTGAACATGAGGGATCCGGTGCTCTCGCTCTGGCTTCCTGTAGCTCTTCGCAGACTCTCGCCAACGGCGCCAAAGGCCATGGAGGTGGCCAGTCCACCATATTGCCATAACCTTCCGAGACGAGAAGATGGGACACGAGATTCCATCATTGTGTAGGTGTCCTCCTGCTTCAAGGCTGCGGCGGTTTCCGGCTCCACCTGCTAGCAGTCAGATATAGATCCCCCGGGCACAACTGCTGTTTCCACTTACCGTGGAGACCAAGTCATCCACAACCTGGGCCTCTTCAGTCGAAAGGTTTCCCTTCTCGATGGGCTCGACGGGCTTGACGTCAGAAGCCATGGAAGTCCGTCCCTTGTATCTCAAATCCGCCGCAGCTTGCCGAGACAGCATCCTTGCAACCTTCGGGCTGTGGAAGATCTCCTTCATCATATCCTCCGAGATCTCTTCCTGTTGTTCTGTGGGCTGGTTTGACGACGCAGGTTTCTCAGCACTCACGGGAGAGTGGAACACGTCCGCATTGATATCACTGTCGATGCCTGTTTGCGTGTCGCTGGAGGTCTTGGGTAGTTTAACCCTAGGAAGTCCAGACAATCCGGGGGTTGTCTCCTTGGAGGGCTGATAGAACACATCTTGCTGTTGGCTAACATCCAATTGACTGGCTCCGTAGCTGGTGTGTCCTGCCGCAGATGACGGAATCTGAAATTCAGCCTGCCGTTGTGCTTTCTTGGCCTCGTCCGGAGTGAGATTCGTGGCGCGCGACTCGGTACTCGGCGGAGGGTGGCTCGGTGCCCGGGATGCCGGTGGCGGTGCCGATTCGGGCTCGTTGAACCGCTTTGCTAATGCTGCAGCGGCTTGTGCGGTAAGACACAGGCCCTCTGCCTGGCCCTTGATGCCCTTGGTGAGGGTCGAAGTCCTGGTGAACAGGTCGAGTTGGCGTTGCCGCACCTCCAGGTGCTTCACGGCCACGGACTTGGCGACATTGAACAATTGGATCGCGTCCAACAGACGCTTGCCGGACATATTTGGGATACTCGTAGGGGAAGCCGGACGGGTCTCCGATCTACCTTCTTCGCATGATTGGGGATAGGTGTTGCGAGCGCGCGCGAGCAGTTGGAGGGCCTCGTGCCTCGAAAAGACCCGCCAGTTTTCTGCCGAGTGGCACCGCCTCCGGGCAGGACCGGAGATTGATAAGGAAAGCCGGCCGGAGAAATCCAAAAAGATGGATTTCCTGCGGGCCTCCCTTCTTTACCACCGCCATGTACCGGGCTCCTGAACGTGCTGAGGGCAAATGACGGTTAAGACTAACGTCCAGGATATAGAGCAAGAGATCGCGCATCTCGAGGACCGTTTGCGCAATGCTCGCGCCCGTCTAGCGGTGGCCTTCGCGTCGCACAAGGTCGGGGATCCTTATCTGCCGTTACCGGAGGGTGCGTGAGCCCCCCAGATTTCTTGTTCATGCTCTATTCCTCCCCTCTACAGATGCTGATCGGTTGATTCTACGCACTAGATACCGCGGGGTTGGTGCCCACCCATGCGCTCCTCCTCCTCTCGGATTCGGCCCTTCCATTGGGTTCTTTCGCATACTCCAGCGGCCTGGAGTCATACCTGGCGCACAACAAACCCCTTCCTCGCTCGGTGACCCCGATTGCGTCCTTCCATCGCTTCCTGAGGCTCTCAATTGCTTCACTAGCCAGCACCTCGCTTCCATACGTTTTGGCTGGGTACAGGCGCCCAGTGGATTTGGAGTCACTGGACAATGATCTCGATGCCTCAACCCCCTGCATAGTTGCTCAGCGGGCGAGTCTCGCGCAAGGGCGGGCATTACTCGGGGTCTGGGAACGCGCTTTCCGTGGGACATATGCGTCCAGCCCATTCTCGGCTGGCCCCACTGCTGCAAAGGCAGTGAAGATGATCGAGGCGTTCTCGGACGCTCTCAAGTCCTCGATGGATACGGACGAACTAGGGCCCAAGGGTCATTTTGCGCCATTGTGGGGGGTGGTGTGTCTGGCGATGGGGATGGACACGCGCCAGACTGCCTATGTGTTTATGTTGAACCATGCGAAGGCCGTCCTCAGTGCTGCAGTCCGTGCGTCCGTGATGGGCCCGTATCAGGCCCAAAACATCCTGGCCAGTAAGAACCTGCAAGCCATGATCACTCAACGGATAGACCGGGAGTGGGACACTCCCATCGAGGATGCAGGACAGATCGTACCTCCGCTGGATCTTTGGGTTGGACGACATGAACTTTTATATAGCAGAATATTCAATTCATAATGCATCGAGCACCCGGTGGCCTCTTTCGACTCTTCTTTGGCAAAGGTGGTATTCCTCCATGAATATTGCTGCATTCATCATGCTTCTCTCAGCCGTGACTTCCTAGTTAATCCTACATCTCACACCGTATTGTCCCATCCAGATGCCGCTCGAACACTGACATGGGTATCCAAAACAACTCCTCTGGGCCGGAGGGTTGTAAAAGTAAAAGAGAAAAAAAAAAAAAAAAGGAGAAGAAAAGAGAAAACGGGCAAAGGGGAAATTATAAAGAAAAAAAAAAGAAACAGAAAAGAAACCGGTAACCCGAAGACCAACGACCCGGCCACTATGCAAAGACAATATCTGATCAAAAGGAACAGATTTAGATCGAACGCCGGCCCTCTGAGATCCTATCCTGCTAAACCACAGTAAACACCGCACCATGAGCCTTTTTCCATGATTATGGAACGAAATGGGTAACAGAAAACGAAGAGGTAATAAAGTCAAGTAGGTCAGGGTAATGGGGGAGCGAGAAAGGCAAGAATCGGAAGATAAGGAGACTATGATACACGAGGTGGATGGTATTAAACCAAGATGGCGTTCGGGCACATCACAGGGTGATATGCATGTAATCGTTATTTCCGAAAGATTTGTTGCAGTTGGGACACTTCCGGGATCGAGATGTGAGGCGCTCTTCCACGCATTCTTTGCAGAACACATGGCCACATGTCTTGATCGCCGTGTTCTTGAAATTCCGGCGACAAACAGTGCAAAGTGCAAGAGTCTGCAGGCCCTGTTAGCGATAATGATCTGATGGGCAAGTCAGCAGCAACACAAAACGCTTACCCTCAACATTTCATATTCTGACGACGAGTTTCCGAGGCTCTTGTTTTTCCAGTTTTCCAAGCTCTTCTTGGTATCTGCAAGTGTGGTCTTCAAGCCCTCCACCTCCGTTTCCGCTTGACGACAAGCACTCGAGGCACTGGCCAAAGTCGAATCCTTGGAAGTTGACAACGCCTTGAGCTCGGCCACCTGCCGGTTCAGGCCCTCGATCGTGATATTCTTCTCCGTCACTTGTTGCTGGGCGGCGTAGTTTTTGCTCATCATCGAGTTTAATGCTTCCTTGGTCTCGCTGACTTGCTTCTCCATATTCGCGAGCAGTGAACGGGTGGCGGCCTCGGATTCCTTCAGCTGCGATACGATGTCCGAAGTCTTGGAGTTCTGCATGCGCAGCGTGCGAACCTCCAATTCCCGAGCCTCCTTGCTCTTCATGGCAGCGAAATACTTCTGGTCGGCCTTGGATTTCTCTGCAATCAGTCGGGCAACCTTCTCTTCCAAAGCACTGAATTCGGTGACCTTTTGCGAAGCCAAGGACGAGTATTTCTTGCAGGCGATTTGCATCGATGCTAGTTCGGTGTTGAGCATCGAATACTGACGTTCCAGGTTACTGAACTTGGTACGCAACTCGTCGGTCGAGATCTCATCGGCACTTTTTGATGATACAGCGTTCCCAACCTCCATACGCAACCTTTCCACCTCCGATTCCAGAGCCGCAATCCGAGCCTGCCCAGCATCTGCAAGTTCTTGCACCTTGGCAGCTGCCGTCTTTTCCTGTTCTTGCGCAGCCTTCCGAATTTGCTGGTCCGCCAAAAGTTCGTCGCGTGCGTTGCGTATCCGTGCTAGATCCGTTTCTGCCCGCATCAATTGCGCCTCCTTCTCGGCGATCGCATTCTGTGTCTCCTCATCGACCTGATTGCGGTATGCCGTTCGTTCCGACCGGAATTTCGCCGCCTCTTCTCGTAATTGCACATTGGTCGCTTCCAGGTGATTAATTCGAGTAACAACATCGTCGTACTGGGATTTCAATTGCTTGAACAAGTCCGTGTGCGCGTAGTCATCGTCAGTCAGTCGTGAATGCTGCAAACCCACGTTAGCGCTGGATGAGTCTTGGTGGCCAAGCAGGGCTGGCAAACCTTGATATTTAATTCGGTTATTTGAGTCAGTAGTTTGGCATTTTCGCTCTCCAATTTCTGCAACTGCTCCTTCTGCTTTTCCGACACGGCCACAAGCTTGTTGTGTGCCTCCTCCAACGCAGGGCTTCGCTCGCCGCTGGGAGTCGCGCCGTTGGAAGCAGAAGCTTCTTCTCGAGGCCCCGACGCACTGTCGCCACCGGGGCGTTGTGCACCTAAAATATACTGCTTCTCTAATTTGGCAACAGTTAAGCTCCGTGCGCGATCGAGCTTCTTCTCGGCTACCATGTACCGCAAGGAGGCTTCTTCTAGGCTTTCTTCCAGTTGCTGCTTTTCAGACAGGGCTTTCTCTAATTCAGCGATGGTGGCTTTCTCCTCAGCCAGCTTCTTGGCGAGCTGGCTCTGTAATTCCGAAACCTCGGGTGGAGCCTTGGAGGGTTGGGACTTCAGGCTGGAGATGACTTGGCGGATGTCATCGGAGCGGGACTTCAGGTGCTTTTCGAAAGCGGTGGCATCCTCAAAGAGCAGGCTGCTTTCAAAGGCCGGGCGTTCTGGGAGAAGTCTTTAGCGAATTTCCAGGCAAACCAGCAGCCGGTAGGAGGGGGACCCACCCTTGGCATCCTCTGCCGCAGCGCCCAGGAGCAATTTGACCTCGTCGACCAACTTTCGACTCGTCAGACGTTCTGCACGGGATGAGCAAAATACGAGGATCTACTCACTTGCTTGTACCAGGTATCGATAATACGAAGGTGGTCATTGTGGTAGGCGGTGGCCTTGGACATTTCCTTCAGCTTGGCCTCGAGAGACACTTTCTCGCGTTTGTACTCCTGCATCTGGCGCCATATTGCGTCTTTTTGAAATCGCTGCGACGAACAGACGTCAGTATGTCCCCTGGAGGCTAGCGGTGCAGTCGACGTGGCGTTCCAAATACTGTCTAGGGGAACCCTTGGGATAAGTTGGCACCCACGTGGGCTGGTCGGGGACTTACCTCCAGGTCGTCTTTCCAGGGCATATCAGCATCAGGATGGGGCTTGCTGCCACCATTGACCGAAGTCGCTTGCTTCTTCAATGGTGGAGCCGAGTCATTGTGGTCATAGGCAGCGGCTCTCTTCCGGTCTTCCATCATGACAAAACCGGAATCGGAAGATGCGACGGGGGATGCTTCGGCGGCCGGCATCAGTGGCTAAAGAGGCATACGTCAGAAGAGGCCGTCACCACTGAGCAGCAACGGGCCGAGAGCAGGGTCCGTGACAATATCCGACCGTAAAAGACGTGACGGGGGGGGTGGTGGGTGGTGGTGGTTGGCGGGAAGGGGGAGGAAGAGCTGAAGAGGGGGATGGAGGATGGGTTGAGATAAGCAAGACTTAAGGGAAGCCAGGAGGATTTTCGGCCTGGCAGTTAGCGTCCCTTAGCGCCTCCCACGTGACCGCGCCCACTTTCCCCAGGAGTTCAGGTTCAGGTTCAGCTCTGCCGCCCGCATCTAGACTTTTTGCGTGTCTTTCACCTGGTGTTCACCATCATCCATTGTCTGGCTGCTGCTCCCTCCCCCCCACCATTGCTTCCCGCCTCTCCACTCTCCATCCTAGCTATGACCGACATGCAGCATGAAGTCCTTTTCCAGTTCGGTCATTAGTGAGTTCGGTCGCTCCGTTCTTACCTGAGTTCGGTCGCTCGGCTCCTACCTGAGACCCGGCTGCTAATCACGCGTCATCTGCAGACAAGTCGGGCAAGAAGTTTGCCCCTAAGGCGCCCGCCCGCCGCCCTCCAGCTCCCGCGCCCCCGAGGAGGCCCAGTGTCGCCTCGCAGCCATCTGCTTCTCAAACTCCCCAGCCTCCGACCGAGACGGCAACCCCCGAACCCGGTCCTCCTGCTTCCGCGGCGCAACCCTCCGTTCCCACTGAGTCCGCGGTCCCGGACGAGCCGGCACTTTCCCCCAAGGAGAATGCCGTTGTACCTCCGTCTGCGACAGCCATTCCAATTCCTCGTCCCAAGCGGAAGGCTTCAGTCTCTGCAGTCTCTCCTGGGACCATAGAACAGATCTCGACCCCGCCTCAACCTACCCCGCCCACACCTACTGCGCCGGAAGTTGAAGTCGAGCAGACACAGGCTGCTGCAACAGATGCTGAGGCATCGGCGCCTCAAATTCAGGCGCCTCGCGCTGCTAATGATGCAACAGTGATTCGTCCATCCAAGCGCCCCAAGACCACCAGAGAATCCATCACCGTCCCCAATGATGCCACTCCCACCCTCCCGGCCGCCCCGGCTACCACAACTATGCGCACTACGGAACCCGTGCCGATAGACGCCAATCCTCAACTCGTGACTCCTCCGGCTACGCAGGCAGCACTCACTGATAGCGAAGGAACTACCGAAAGTCGGACTAGAGCCGATTCGCAAGCCACAACCACGGAGCAAGGTCGAAAGCCGACAAAGACACGCAGGAGGTCGGTAAAGGGTATCAATGGCGAAAATACGGCAAAGAAGAAGGAAAGGAAGCCTCGGACACGCAAGAAGCGCGAGCCCACGCCCGAAGGTGCCGAAAGTGTTGAGATCGCCCCCGCCATTGTCAAGATGTCGGAGCTATGCAAGGACATGCGAACGGGAAAGATGTCTAAGCGGGAAACTGAGCTGCGCAACATGGAACAGGCCGAGCTGGAGCGCAAGCAAAAAGCGCAACAAGAAGGAGATACAGAAGCACCGGTCAAGGAGAATGGGAACGACGCGTCGCCGGCAGAGGATCCAAACGACACCGCGGACAATAAGGCCCAGGCTGGACCGGTGATGAGGATTGTGAACGGAGAGATTGTGCTTGACACGGCTTCGTTGCAGGTTGATCGCCACGCCGATGCAGCGAGGAATGCCGGGGAACTGGAGGATGTGGTTGAAAACTCGCTTACTCGAAAGATCAATCAGGCTACATACGGAAAACGCTCCAAGACAGAGTCCTGGGACGAGGAGATGACGGATCTTTTCTACCGGGGCTTGCGCATGTTTGGCACGGATTTCATGATGATCAGCAAATTGTTCCCGGGCCGATCCAGACGGCAGATCAAGCTGAAGTTCAACAATGAAGAACGCCGTGACCCCATGCGTATCAAGGACACACTCCTAGGCCCGCGCGAGACGATTGACATCACCACTTACTCGGAGATGACCAACACCGTCTACGACGATCCCAGATTGATCCAGCAAGAGCTGGACGAGGAAAAGAAACGGATTGAGGCGCAACATGCCAAAGAAAAGGAGGCACAGGAAGAAATGCTTCGCAACCCGGATGGCGCGGATGGTGGTGCCAATGCCAACCAGGGCGGTGATGTACCCGCCAGAGTGAAGCGGAACAACAGAAAACAAGCCATGAAAGCCATGGCCGGAGGAACTGAAGAGGTTTTGGGCACAATTGACGATATTCCTTGAGTATACAGGATTGACATGTCCTTTTACGGCCGATTTCAATGCCATGCAGGGGGTACAGGCGTTTTTGGCGTTCCAGTCCAGACCAGTGATACTGGCTGGCGCAGGAGTTCAGTTGGATCTCTGTTCGTCTTTCCTTTACCCTAGTGATGATGATGATAATGTTGTTATCCCCTCTGCGTGCTGCATATGCAGCAAGCATGTCTGTAGGGGACTTGAGACGCTTGGTCTTACTACCTGTACCTTAGTTCTCGACATTAACCAGCGAAAAGAATAAAGGGCTTAATAACCAGGTCAATTTGGGAGGGCCAACTGCCATGACTACATAACACTGCTTTTCCCGGGCATTACCTGCGCCTGGTTGAACCAAACCCGGTGCTTGTGGTGGTGCTCGATGACCCTGAGTTACCTTCACCGGAGTCATCGTATCTTCTAGACGACGGATACCGAGACGTTGTTGTGTATGACGAACCAGAGCGGTTGCTTCTCCTCCCCATCTCATAACCCGCCGCACCACCACCCAAAGCACCCGTCCAGAACCCGGGTCTCCAACTCGACCCAGACGTATGAGGATCCGAAGAGCTATAATAAGGAGGCGGAGACCTGCTATAGGGAGGTGGAGGAGGCCTAGGAGGACCACCGCCGCCATGACCACCAACATTAGCCCCCCCGCCTGGCTGATCTCCCAAACAACCCAGGCATGCTACCACAATGACAAAAAACACCAACCCTGTGATCAACCAGAAAATAAAGCTTCCTACGGAGCCAAGCTCCCCGCTGGAACCACTAGTGTCGCGTCCAAACCTCTCCTCTCCCAGCTCTGTCAGTAGCAACCGATATTCGACGCCACAGCTTCCCTTTAACACCCATTTATCGTCTGCATTCCGGTATCCCTCGCACACGACGTCCGTTGATCCGAGCTTGAACTCTTGGGGGAGCTCCGCGGTGCAGGTCCATTGGATGTCTTCTTCGTCGTAGCCGTAGCCTTCGTTTGTGCAGCGCATCGTGTCGATCTTGTACATGTTGCAGATGCGCTTGGAGGGGCCAGTGCATTTCAACTGGGGGATTGGGGAGACTCGTCGGGAGCTGGTGAGACGGCCCCCGTGGAGGGTGAGAGAGTGGACGCGCGAGAGGAGGATGGCATTGTTGCTTGGTGGTTTTGGTGAGCGGCCGGCGAGAACGTGAGTTGGGAGGAGGAGGGAGAAGAGGAGCTGTAGGATGAGTAAAATGTGCATTTTGAACGGCTTTTCAATTTGATGATAGCTTTAGTGCATCAGTAGAGACTATCGTAGTATGAGATGAGGCTCATGCTGACGATGAGCAGCAGCGTGTGGGATAAAGGCAACGGGAAGGCGACGTGGTATTTATTCACTGGGTGGGTTTGTCAGCTGGGGATTATTCTTTGTGAGTATGTAGGCAGTTGCCTGCGACGAGCAAGACCCAACGTGTCCTCTCAGGAACTTGGAAGCGAGGCGAAGTCCATCCATCGGCGGTGACTTTGCATCCCGCCGATCGATCGACGCTTAGCGTCGCCGCGGCGGAAACCTCCAGCCACTTTCACCTGTTCATTCTTCAGCTCCCCCCCCCAATCCCACCCTTCGAACTTCCCGGCGGCAGTGGTGGCCATGGGCGATGGGCAGAAGCTAAGGTCGATACTGGCGGACAATGTCTTTTCAACCAAGTGCGATCAGGTTCCTTTTCCTCTGCTGATGACGGCTGGAAGCTGACGATGACGAACCAGATGAACCGGTGCCCGTTCCGGCTCAATCCTCGTATGGCATGATTCCCTGGTGGCTCCGATAGAAGACTAACCAACTAGTCTAGCCTCTCTTTCACTCAAGGGTTCCTGCTTGGGCAGCTGTCGGTGGTGCTGCTGATCGGAGCCTTCATCAAGTTCTTCATTTTCGGCGAAGCACCTCCGCCACCCTCGCGCGGTCTTTCCCACCGCGCCTCGACCCACCGGCGCTCCAATTCCATCTACACCATCAATCCCAACGATGCTAACTCCCGCTCGTTGAGAGAGAAGCCTTCGAACTCGAACGTCCTCCGTCCGGTGCCATCCTCCTCGACGAATACCCGGTCCATCCTCCGCAAAACCTACTACAGCGCCATTCCTACCAATTCCGCCAAGCATGGCAGACATAAGATCCCTCACTCATCGCATCAGCCCGAGTCTTTGGACTGGTTCAATGTGCTGATTGCGCAGACCATTGCTCAGTACAGACAAACAGCGTACTCGTTGAAGGACTCCCCGACGTCGTCGATCCTCAGCTCGCTCAATGCGGCACTCAACAACCCGGAGAAAAAGCCTTCGTTCATCGACAAGATCAACGTGACGGATATCTCGCTTGGTGAGGAATTCCCCATCTTCAGCAACTGCCGCATTATCGCCGTCGATGACCCCAACTCGGACGGTGGGAGACTCCAGGCATTGATGGACGTCGACCTGAGCGACGACAACCTCTCGATTGCCATCGAGACGTCATTGCTGCTCAACTACCCCAAGCCGTGCTCGGCGATCCTCCCTGTGGCTCTATCTGTTTCCGTTGTGCGGTTTTCGGGAACGCTATGCATCTCTCTTGTTCCCGCGGGCACCCCTCCGCTCCACACCCCGTCTCCATCTCCGTCTCCTCCCACCGCCGATGGGAACACGCGCGGAAAGACGGGCGGAGACGCCAGTCAACAGACAGCCGATGAGGAAGAGAATGGGCTCCCACCGAAGAGCGGGAGCCCCAAGAGTAATGTCGCTTTCTCCTTCCTTCCGGACTACCGGCTGGACCTCTCGGTGCGATCCCTCATCGGGTCCCGTAGTAGGCTCCAGGACGTGCCTAAGGTTGCCCAGCTGGTGGAAGCTCGTGTCCACGCCTGGTTCGAGGAGCGGGTGGTGGAGCCCCGAGTGCAGGTGGTCGGATTGCCAGATCTCTGGCCCCGCATGGGCCGAACCGGCGTCCGCACAGGCGAAGAGTCGGAAACCGGCTCAAACGCGGCATCTCGGAGTGCCATGTCTGCCGATCTTGGAGACCATCTAGGGGATCGAGAACCCGAAGGACTCCGCTTCCGGGGAGGGCTTGCCTCACGGCCTCAATTCGACAGCGTGTCGCGAACCAGCAGCTACAACGTCGAGACGGGTGATCTGCGCAGCCCCAGTCTAGTCCGAGAGGAGAGTTCGGGGGGGCTAAGTGATCAATTCCAGATGCCTGGGTCTTTGAGCGCGGCAGCTCGCTGAGACATTTCCTTGGCTACATGTAACATAGATGACTACGATCTTGAAAAGTATCCGACCTACATAACGACGGAGTTAGGTAAAGATGGGAGTTGAATATTACCTTTTGAGGTTCTCCAAATGGAACAGATGTCGTAAATTTCATTCATGGTATAGAACAGTCATCAGCTTACATGCCACCGACACAGAGCCTCCATCAAGCACGTCGGTCATCATACCAATCCGACTCCTGCCACTCAAACAGCAGCAACAGCAGCAGTACCCAGGGTACCGAGATACGACACCCGGTGGGGGTTACCATCGAGGTCGGTACTGCGGTTGAGAGGCGTCCACTTGGGTTCCTCCTGGAACAGACGCATAGCCTTGACGTACTATCATCCCACACGCATCAGCACCTATTACCCCCCTCCACAAAGGGCACTTGAAACTTACATTGTTCTCATCCGTCGTAAAACGATGATAAATTCCCGCAGGGAGGATAATCAAATCATCCTTCGCCAACCTAATGCGCACCCACTCGTCCTCCTGGCCACGGACATCAAAGTATCCCTCGCCATCACGGATGTACCGGATCTCCTCGTCCTCGTGCAGATGCTCATGGAAGAACATCTTCACCTTCTCCTCGTACACATCGCCCATGGTCTTGGGCGAGACGGTGACCTCATCGCGGTTCTTGTATCCGCGTTCGGCGGCCAGGGAGTCGACGTCCTCGATGGTCGGGCAGTACCGGTAGAAGACGCCCAGGGAGGCGAGGTAGGCTTCGTCGACGGGACGGCCATCGTCGTGGGGTTCGCGCTGGTCGCCCTGGAGAGATGTCAGTCATACAGATGGAGGGGCAGGCAGGCAGGCAGGCAGTCCGCGCTGCAAGTGCGGGCGGGGAAGGAGTTCAACATACCGGCTTGTTATCGTACCAGTAAGCCTTCATTTTGAACAATATACACAATCACCTAAGTAAACAATCAAGTAAAGGAATAGAATCAAGTCAACGACAAACTCTCAGTCAAGCCGGCGAATATAAACCCGAGACCAATCTCGCGCGGGGCGTGAAAACCCCCGCCCCGCCATTGGCCGCCGACAAAACTTCGGCTCATTTCGTCATTACGTCAGCAAAGCACATCACCTCCTCTCACCGCTTTCGGAGTTTAGCCGGCAATAAGCGGTTCCTGGGCACGTGATCGCGATTAGCCTTTTTTCGGGAATTATTCTGGGGCGGTTCGGGCTGCTTGCGGAAGAAAGCTTCACCAACTTGATCCTCTTATTCATTGTTGTTGTGGATTTGTTTGGAAGCCGCTTTGGGCCATCCCCACGCTATGGCTTTTCGGGCTCGTTCGGTCGCCCTTCTTCGCTGGGGGTTGGGGACGAGGTCTCAGGTTCAGGTCTGGGGAGGGAGGCGTGGTTTGGCGACGGTGTCGGAGGGGACAAGGTATGCTGGTCTGATGGGGAGGGAGGGGGTGTATGATTGGAGGTGCTAACCTTGATGGTTGCAGGGCATATGATGTGGTGGTTATTGGAGGAGGTCATGCAGGTTCAGAAGCCTGTGCTGCGGCGGCTCGTTCAGGCGCCCGAACCGCATTGATCACACCCTCGCTGTCCAATATCGGCGTCTGCTCTTGCAATCCCAGTTTCGGTGGCATCGGAAAAGGTACCATGATCCGCGAAGTCGATGCAATGGATGGTGTCGCGGGCCGAATCATCGACAAGGCCGGTGTTATGTTTCGCACTCTCAACCGATCGAAAGGCCCTGCCGTTTGGGGTCCGCGCGCCCAGATCGACCGCGATTTGTATAAGAGGTACATGCAGGAGGAGTTGCTGGGAACGGAGGGATTGAGTATTCTGGAGGGGAAGGTTGCGGATATTGTGGTGTCGAAGGAGGGTGCTGAGCATACCCCCGGGGCGCAGGGCAAGATTGTTGGTGTCCGGCTGGAGTCGGGCGAGGTTATATCCACAGGCAAGGTGGTCATCACGACGGGGACGTTCTTGGGGGGGGAGATTCATATCGGACTCAATGCGTACCCGTCGGGTCGGATGGGCGAGGCTGCGACGTTCGGGCTCAGTAAGTCCCTGCGCGATGCCGGGTTCCAGCTCGGTCGTTTGAAGACGGGAACGCCTCCGCGATTGGATAGGAAGACGATCAACTTTGCGCCTTTGGAGGTCCAGGACGGTGATCACCCTCCCAGCCCGTTCTCCTACCTCAACGACAGGGTTCAGGTCGACGACGAAGGCCAGCTTACTTGCTGGATGACCTACACCAACGACGACGTTCACGACATTGTCCGGGCGAACCTGGACAAGACCATCCACATCCGCGAGACGGTCAGGGGCCCCAGGTACTGCCCTTCCCTGGAGTCCAAGATTATCCGCTTCACGGACAAGAAGAGACATCTGATCTGGCTCGAGCCGGAGGGATTCGCGCCCAACGACGTCATCTACCCTAACGGCATCTCAATGACCATCCCTGAAGACGCCCAGTACGCCATGCTACGCAAGATCCACGGTCTCGAGAACGTGACCATGCTTCAGCCCGGCTATGGAGTCGAATACGACTACATCGACCCGCGCAACCTCCAGCCCACCCTGGAGACGAAACTCATCAGCGGCCTCTACCTCGCCGGCCAGATCAACGGCACCACGGGCTACGAAGAAGCCGCAGGACAGGGTATCATCGCCGGTACCAACGCTGGATTATCCGCACAAGGCCGCGAGCCACTCACCCTCCGTCGCTCGGACGCGTTCATCGGCATCATGATCGACGACCTCATCACCAAGGGCGTCTCCGAGCCCTACCGCATGTTCACCACGCGCAGCGAATACCGCATCACCACGCGCTCCGACAACGCCGACCTCCGCCTCACCCGCATGGCCCGCGAAGCCGGCATCGTCTCCGACAAGCGCTGGCGCCACTTCACCGAGACAGAGGCCCAAATCAACGAGCTCCAAACTCTCCTCGAGAACACCAAGATGTCATCCTACGCCTGGGTCCGCAAGGGCTTCAAAGCCCGCGTCGACCCCTCCCTACGCTCCGCCCTCGACCTCCTCTGCCTCCGCGAAACCGACATCGACTCTCTCATCCCCCACATCGAATCCCCAACGGGCACCGCATACGCCGCATCCTCCTTCGCCCCAGAAATCCGCAACCGCGTCGCCATCGAAGGCCGCTACGCCCCATTCGTCATCCGCCAAGAAAACGCCGCCCAGAAGTCCCTCCGCGACGAAAACCTCTCCATCCCGCCTAACATCGATTACTCCACCATCCGCGGCATCAGCATCGAAGAAAAACAAGCCCTCGAACGCGTCCGCCCCGTCAGCATCGGCATGGCGCGACGTATCGAGGGCGTCACCCCGGCAGGCGTCCTCCGGGTTCTTATGCACGTGCACAAGACAAGCAGGGACAGGGACAGAGACTCGGCTCCTCTAGCATCAGAGGGTCTAGAAGAAACGCCCGATGATATTATCAGTCAGGCGCCTTAACTGTCCCCTCTACCTGGGTTGTTGATTGATTGATTGATTGAATTAACTTACGGTGTTGTACGACTACTATTGCATCTATCACAGCGGCGGGCGAATCGGTGTCATCTTGGTGATTCTGGAGGATATATTGTACTATATCATATGTCTATCTATTTCTTTCTACATTACATGTATGTATTATATTTTTTTTGTTGAGGTTCAAGTGAATATAGATAGATAGATAGGGTTTTGGGTATCTCAGATATTATACCTACCTACCTACCTACCTAACAAAGAGAGAAAGAAGAATGGAAATGAAGATAATAATAATACTCTCCACTTTCTCCTATCCAATTCCTGTGAATTATTTCAACTAGTATCATTATAGATGCTAGGATTTGTGGACTTGTACACACTGACAGACACAATCAAGATCAGAGAATAGTGCATCGGAAGGTCTTTCGTACCTACTAAGTAACTCTACATTGAAACATATTGGCAATCGAACACAGACCAAAATATATATATATATATATATACCACCGCTACAACAACCACCCAAAGAATGCAATCAATACCTACCTACCTACTATCAAATAATTTAACACGCACACAACCAATAACAATGCTCTGTTAATATGTACATCTACTAGATACACACACGCGGCTATCTATGCTAAGATCAACGATGATAGTTGTTGATCAATCAAGGCTTCTTCCCCGATGCGGCGGCGCGGGCGATGCGCTTCTGGACTTCTTCCTTGGTGAGGATTTTGACGGCGTCTTTGGAGAAGACGTAGCTGAAGCCGGACCACAGGGTTGTGGCGGCGACGAGGTATCTTGTTTTATGATTAGTATTTCCCAAGGGGATTGTGGATTGATGGTGAATAAAAAGAAAGAGAGAAATGATGAAGGAAGAAATAATGAGGAAGGGGGAAATAAAAACATACAACAGAAGGGATTCGCTGGTGGTCACCCACCCAACTACTAACCTCCCGGCGTGTGGCTTAAGTACGGCTGAGCGGACGGGAAGCCCTGTTCTCCACACCCTGTGGTCGTATGTACTAGATTCCTCTCGGAATCGGTTTACATAGGCCGTCCCGCTCCGTTCGCACGTTCCACAATGGTAATCGAGGGGGAAGATAAAATGAAATGAGGGCACTTACTGGAATGCGGTCATGGCTTCCTGCAGATGCCATGCTTGGATGACCGTCTCGGGAAGTACGGGCAGGGCGATTGCGCTGCCCACGAGCAGCAGCTGCAAGGCCGTGTTGATCTTGGATACCGTGGTCGGCTTCACCTCTGCGGAAGGGAGAGAGAAATCCCAGTACCGGGCCATGGTTTTCGGCGGGGGCAGGGAGATCCAGCGGTAGTAGATTGCAGAGATGGCTAGTCCGACGTCTCGTCCCAGGATGATGACGGCGAGCCAGACTGATTTGTTAGTACATCGTGCTGGAGGAAATGATAAATTAGGACAGTACCTGGGATTGACCCGTTCACGGCGAGACAGGCGACCCCGATCGTCATGAGCAGTTTGTCGGCCATTGGGTCGATGATCGTTCCGACAACCGTTTGCAGGTTGTATCGCCTTGCGATCCAGCCGTCCACAAGGTCCGTGATACCAGCATATGCGAAGAGACCCAGTGCAGCTACGTGGTGGTCATGGACGAGAAAGTATCCTACCAGAGGCGCAGCAAGTAGCCGGGTGAAAGTGAGGATGTTGGGGACAGTGTAAATGTTCTCATGGGTGCGTGGTAGTTTGGAGAGAATTGACGGCTTCTTGGCGCCAGGTTGGGAGCTGTATGGTGTTAGGATAGAGGATAACCCCAGGGAGCATATGCCGGATAGCCAATACGATGTACTTGCCTTTGAGAACTCTGGTCTGCTGGCTTTTGCGCAGAGTATCGCTTCTGTTGGCCAATTTGGGTCAATTGTGACTCTATGGCGCAGGCTATACCGGTTCTCTTTCGTAATGAGCTGGATATCGAGTCAACATTCATTCTTATAGCCATGCTATAGTCAAATTACCTTGCTTGGATTCTCGAGCGACTAGCCAGGGGGACAACCGAAAAGCCGCGATTTCCCCCGAGTGGCAAAGCCTGCCATCCTCGGCGTGAAAGAGAAGTGTTCCCAAGTGGAGATGAAATTAAGCACTGTAGCCGAGTGCATTGTCGGGATGCACGTAAAGGCATTGGTAGCGCTGCAATTGCTGCCATGATAGATATGCCGAATGTATAGTTAACGAGCAGCTTCCAGCGAACAATGTTTGTCAGAATCCGACAGGTTGAATAGCACCAATTGATATGGTTCAATTGTATATCACGCCAATACTAGCAAACAACAGACGCAGTCATGTCATGGAAGATTTCAATATCCTTGCAGCTGGCAATTGATGCCGTTGACCGAGCCAGGGAATGAGAGTATACTTTCTGAACGGCCAGATTATCCGACTTCCGCGAGACTCCAGGCACGTGAGTCTCGGCTCAAGCGGCGATCAATCCAACTGGCGAGCAATTGCCCTCCACGACACCCGGGGATTGAAGACTCGCGCCGATGATGCGTGAGGGACTGGATGCTCAACAGGAGGCGAGAGGGAGACGGAGGCCATAGACCTCGGTCGAGACTCGCGCGGAGAAAATGCCGGCGGAGTTTTGGTTCCTCCGAGGTCATGTGACGGTCCATCTACCAGGGGGGTGAATAAAGCAGATCGATAGCAAGGCTTTACTCCGTGGATGGTATTCTTTTCTACTAGACTCTGGTGAGCATACTGTTGTGAATGGAAGAAACCCCAGAGGGAACGAACCGTGGGTGGGATTCTGTTGCCTAGAGGTGACCGGTCTTGCAACTATATATCGTAAACACGGCAACCGACACATTCAACGAATCGTTAATTAAAGATATTGGTTCATATGTACATGTAATACCATTCACTCTGCAAATTATTTCAAAGTATCCCGTAGATACTCCACGACTATCACTCACTGATCCTCATTGCGGTGCCCTTTTGAGGACCCAAATGACAAAGTAACTAGGCAAGCTCCCGAGGCCACGAAGAATCATGCGCCGGAAGCTCTGCTACAGGAGTGCCTTGAGTTTCTGCTGCCATATCTGCCTTATATGGAGACTGAGGACTGCTGTGGTCAATTTCCCCCGAAGGGAGTTGGATTGTTGTTTCAGCTCCAGCCATCTCCCCCTGTTTCTTCCGCCTAAGACACCAGTATAGTCCGGCTGCAGCCAGAGCGCATCCGGCTGCGGCACCGACAGCTGGCCCTGCAATCCATGCTTTCGAATGTGTTTCTGGACGTGAGCTCGAGGAAGAGACGGCCGCAGTGGTAGAGAGCGAAGCAGTGGTAGTGGCGTCCTGAGTCTGTGTTGTCGTGGCGGGTGCTAGAAGCTTCTCCACACCGGCCATAACCATCAAAGTATCGTACGTGATATCTGCCGAGTTCATCGTCACGTTCTCTGTTACACTTTCTGACGTGCTTGTCGTGCCGGCCGAATGCCAGTAGCTCGCGTAGAGCCAGCAAGATGCACTTTCTGTCGAAGAAAAGATCCTGCACCCCTCCGATTGAACATCGATAGTGTATTCCTGGGAATTCTGTCTGGTCGAGCTCCAACTATAGATAAACGTGGAGGGGCCCATGGTGAAAGTAGGTGGCATGCCGATGGAACTCATGGAACAGTTCGCGAGCAAGCTCTGGATACAGTTGATAGCAATGGTGGTCTGGTCCTGGTCGGTGTCCACGCCCACGATGCTCCCGGCCAGTTTGCTGTAGATGTGGCTATAGAAGACGACATTTTCCTCAAAAACTTTGATATATGTTGTCGTGGGCGCGGTTGTTGTCTGCATCGTGGTGGCTGTTGCCATTAGGGCAAGGGCAGCCATAAGAGCAGCGCGCGCTGCCCACATGGCTCGTTTCGCTTGCAAAAGGCTTGGAGACGAGGGACCCGAAGAGTCAAAGCAGTTTGGTTGAAGATATTATACCCTCTGTGCCCATCGACACTCTTGCTAATGCACCCGCCAGAGACCTAGCTCCAAGACACGGCCAACCGGGGATATTGACCAAATGATATCTTCTGAGAGAGAGACTGGATTTCAAGAGAAACCGTGAGCACGCGAAGTTCGCTGGTTGCTTGGCCACGCAGCCAGCGGACCCTGGTTAGCTTGGACTAGCTACATTGCTGCAGTGAATTGTAGCTTGTCCGTGAGCGTCTGAGCGAGGTGGTCATGCCGTGAGCTCATATACCCAGGACCATTTCAATAGGCCAAGTCAGGAGCCAGGTTGCCGACAAGCAGCGGGTTGGATATTACAATTCGGGATTTGTGATTTCACCACGGTGGAATCCAAGGCCGACCTGCTGGAAGCATGTCAAGACCAAGAGGGGATGGGCGAGGGGAAGAAGAGGAGCCTAAGCCGGGATGTGCCACGCTAGTCGGACTCCTTCGGAGTCTCTCAGGCCTCTCGCCCTCTCGACCTTTCCCCCTCTCCCCTTTCCCCCCAGCCGCAGCTGTGCCGTCCAGGGAACAGACGTCTCCCGGTGTACTAGAGCTGCAAGGCTAGGAGACTGACCCCGTGAAATATGCCCCTGACGCCACAAGATGGCATCAGTCCCACGCACCAAGTCAGTTGGACAGGGATCTGTGCCACCGGTCTTTCGACGGCTCTCAAACGAAGTCAAAAATAGGCCCAAGCGGGACATGACCGGAGGGTTTCCGTCTGCCAGGGATGAAGGGTTACTAGCCGATACCCATGGTACCAGAATCTCGACGGATTGCTGGCAATCGACACACGGTGCATGAAGCTGAACAATAGTTCTCTCCAACAGTGTCGACGTTCAAAAAAATCATCATCATACAAGTGGACTGGATGAATGTGATATGAGATGTGACACCAGATCCAGAACACCCCTGGGGCCATACCCCAGACAACACATCTTAATA
Organism: Aspergillus sclerotiicarbonarius CBS 121057; assembly: GCA_003184635.1. NCBI lineage: Eukaryota > Fungi > Ascomycota > Eurotiomycetes > Eurotiales > Aspergillaceae > Aspergillus > Aspergillus sclerotiicarbonarius. Next base: position 450,338 of record KZ826320.1, on the reverse strand, counting down.
TATGTCTATCTTTTCCCCTGAGTGTTTACAGCATACCTGAAAGCTGTTCTATGAGTATCAACCAGACTAGGATAACACCAAGGATGTTCCGGTGTCTGTCATGATAGCAGAACATCGGTCAACGACTCACAAATGCTGACGCAGAAGCAGGATTACCAACCCGCAAGTTTCTCCTAAAGGCCGCTTCAAGTATTGCATTACTGACTGAGTCTTTTCCAGGTTCACGTCCCCGGGTCACCCATAATCTACTTCGTCGTCAACGTCCATCTGTGAAACCCTGTTGAGATACTCGGATTGCTGGATGGGATGGGAGAGGCCAGACTTTGCAGACGATTCTGCTGGACGCAAGTAAAGTTGGATCAAGATTCTCTGAGCTTGCTACAAGTCAATCGTACTGTGCTCAGTCGAAGTCTAGTATTTCGATAAGGCTCAGCTAGAGCCTAGGTTTGAGACCACTCCCGAGTTTTAGCACTCACTAACATGTTAGCTGTGCATCTACAGGTCTGTCACTCTGTCTGAGCCTGTCAATCCTTGACTACATCCCGGCTGATTCTAGTGATTGTGCCGTCCTTCCATGGGTGCTCATATATCAAGATATTCAGTGCCTCAATGCCGGATCTTCCTACCAAGTTGGTATTGGCCCATGACGGATCTTACAATTGAATGATACGATGGGTGTCTATTTGGTTGATGTTGTAATGTCATTGTTGCCAGTCCCTGAAAAGGGGGATGCTGCTCTACCTCAATCTACCTCAATATCCTCTGCACGCATTTTGCCCTGACTCGATGGATATCCAATGAGTAGCTCCTGCTTCGAACGTTTTGAAGAGGACCGGGTCAAGCCAGCCTTATTTGCTCCAACTTATCTTTCATAGTATAGCCATCTCTATTTCTATTCCAAGAGATAGCATGAGCTTAACCATCTAAGCATCGAACAGAGACCTACACACAAATTGTGATGTTCACCCGAGCCAGCACGCCCTCTGGGTTTCCACAAGAGCTATCTGACACTTGTAATACATGCTCTATGCTCTCCATCTTGGTACACAACCCCCCACTAAACTCATCTCTATCAAGCTCTTCACCTACCGACACCCCTATACTAACACCATATCATCAACAGCAAGAAAGGATACCTAGGGCTACTGTTACACCATACGCCAAAAGCAATTCCCCCAAACGAATCCAGACCCTACCGCCTCCTCCAGCCCTTGAGACTCATCACAAATCCACAAGCCATAGCCCAGCCCCCAAGACATGACAGATGAGACATCCTTGACCTCGATCTGGACCTGATCTGAAACCGGTACTTTTTTCACTCTACTAGCCCATCCACCATCACCATCAGACCACCCGAAATAAACCCGTCACCCGAACGCCACCCGCACAAACAACCACCACCACCCAACATGTTTCACCCGTCAACCTATAACCGTAGAACACGCTCCAGAGGGTCATTTCCACCTCGTTGCTTTTTCATCGGCTGTATACATCACAAACGGCGGTCAACAGCCACAGCCACTACAATTCCATGGCCGGTCTTCGTCATCCGAATGGTATTTGATTGATGCCTTGACCTACGTGTCCTCTCGCCTTGAAGTTTCCTCCTTCTGCCGGGACTCGGGGGCGTGCCAGCTGGACGGTGGCTTGGCCGTTGACTGGGATATGAGACATGGAATTGCTTGGGTTGGGCATTCATGCTTTGAGTTGATGGCGTTTGTAGTGAAGATGGCTACAGTTTGGGAATGGATGGACTATACTATCTACCCAGGTAAGGCAGGTATTATCCGACCCAGGGATACGGATCCGTACTGCTATACACATCATATTCCCAATCAATATTATCCTCGATCGAAGATCCCAATCAAGGAGTCCTCAACAGATATCCAATACAATACTCATATACGTGCATCCCTGACCGATACCCAGGAAAAAGATTCCGATTATACCTCCGCCACCTCCCTAGGACCTACACGAGTAACTCTATCATCACCACCCACCCAAACCCTGTATCCCAACCTTACCTCCACCATAACACGCCATGCCACGCCATGCCAGATACCCGCAACCCAAAACACACCCAACCCCCCCCTCTTCCCCTCTCCTTTCAAAATACGTGACACAAAACCTCGTGTTGAGATTTACACACAACATCAACCCCCCGATGATTGTTTGATTGATTGATTGATTGAGCGTGTCTGCAAGGGTAACCGACCTACCCAATACATACCAACCTAAACTGTCCCGATAATGAGTGGCGTGTGGCTTGTGGTGTAGCCACATTCCTCCCTACCCAACAGCAAAGGGCCGGGCGTACATTATTCACCTCAGCCACCATTCTTGCGTGTCTGTGCGGTGTGCAGCTGGTAAGGAGGAGAGAAATTAAGGCCAAGTCTTTATCCTTTCTGCCATGTGATTGACACACACACGTAGGCACATACTTATGTACATTCTTCGGGAATTCCCCGGCATTTCTTACTGGGAGAGAGTATGTTGGATGGAGGATGAAGTAAAGTACGGACTGAATGGAGCTGCGACATCCTAGGTACGTATACTACTATAGCTAGGGATGTTATTATCAGAACAAAGAACTCAGGACAAAGAAAGAAAAGGTAGAAAATGAAGGAGGAGGAGGAAGAAGAAGCCACCTTGCATATCGATATATCATAAGGATCGGACATGTCGTTGTGATGTTCTCCGTGTATATGCATACAATATACATACTGGATATGCATACATAATATAATATACGATAGATTGATAGATGGATGAATTGGATCTGATTTGATTGGGTTATTTGGGTATCCACCTAGATCGATCTATTTAGCTAGTGATCAAGTTACGTAGGTACTCTGTAGGTAGGTAAGGGTGTGAATGATACTAGTACAGTAGTACTTGGTAGTACTATGTAGTAATTACTCACGGGGTAAATCTAACCATCCAATCCACCATCTATCTGGGTGCCTAATAGGTATCCTTGTTTTATCCCCCAAAACAAGGTCCCAATCCTTTAGGGACCCAGACAAACAAGTAAGTCCCTCCCGAACCCTGGACACTCAGATCCCGATCAGATCCCGTCCGTGCCAACAGCCTCGTACATATCGACTCCGTACTATTTAGTACTTACCAACCCCCCCTTGCATAACCCAACCATCTCCATTCCCCCAAACCTGATATCCCACTCGCTTAACCACCAAGTACCCAAGTACCAACTAGGCGTCTTGCATACTGCATTCTACCGAAGAAGGCCGAACCGAGCTGAGCTGAGCTGATGCCGGCCGTGCACAAGCCGAGGAATGTCCGTCTTTGTTTTATTATGCATGTGCATATTATCTAGGGGAAATAATGTACTAGTAGATACATAGTACTTAGGTAGGTAGGTAAGTAGATATTGTCTGTGCGGGGTTGCCACCATTCCACTCCACTCCGTACATCGCTGCCTTTGTATGGAGTATTTCCAGCAGAATTAGCTTGTCGGATATTTATTTGGGCCGATATTTATCTAAGTAGGTAGTAGCTAGTAGTTGCATTCACTAGGTAGATCCCACCCTACCTACCCATAGCCGGATCTATACATACTGCCGACTCCGTAAATATCCCCACTATGGACAGTAGGTAAGTCGACCGGCATGCAGAAATCCAGGATCAAAAACTGGCCGAAATCCACACCATACTATACTCGGTAAGAGTCTCAAATCCGGTTCTTTAACCGTAGTACGTACGTTAGAATTTATTTACTCCGGAGATAGGGTGTACCTATCTAGAGCCTCCTGCAGATGCGAGCGAGCGGGGCAATAAAAGTGGCAGAAAATAAGTTAAGGACTTAGGTACTAGGTAGGTAGGTACTTACTTACTAGTAGATAGGGGGATCGGTAATAATTCTCAGAGGGGGGGGACTGAAATGGATCTTTGGGGTTACTTACCTGCCTGTTTGGGTAGTTGGTCTGTTGAGCTTTGCTTAAGTGCCCGTTAAAGCTTAATCATAGATGGGAAACTTACTTCTATACTATCTATCTATCTATTTATCTATTTACTATTTATCTAGTATCTATCTATCTGGATTGATGGTTACTCCGTACTCTGTTATTTTATTTCATAAGTAATCAAAAGATGAATAGTTAGTTACAAAATCCTCCAGAATGAAAATACGGTGAAGAATTAATAACAACCCATCCTATACCTACTATTACTACCCCCAAACAGTGAAACAAATCTTTAAACATACCATGCCGATCTACATTTAGCAGCCTTCCCCCCCCCCTCCCCCCGACCCAACTCTAAGCCACCCACCCACCCACCCACACCCTAGACCGGAACCACTCAGACCCAAGAACCAGTGGCTCAGACACTAAAATACTGACTACCTATAACACCCGCGTTATTAATTAAGAAAGCCGCCATGACGATGTTGCCGCGCCCCTAATTCTAGTTGCATTTGGAGGAGAGAGAGCGAGAGGTTCGGGAATTTGGCGCTAGGAATCGAATTCCTGGATTCCCTCTTCCTACCACTACTACTTACCCACCGGGGCAAGTAGGCACATCATACAATACGCAAGCGTCAACGTCGATGATCTCGTTCTGCATGAGGTTGATTCTTATTGGTTCAGTCCTATCTATCTAGTTGGGTCTCGGGAAGGGAAGGGAGCCCAGCCCAGCCCGTAAGTAAGTACACATGGGACACGGAAAGCGGCGGAGTACTCTTCCGTACGCCGCACACCCACCTAGGCCTAGGTACGTACAACCTCCAGTAAGTAAGTGGGATGTCCCCCAAACCCTGTCTATAGTACATCATCATAATTCACAAGGAAGATTCATCCATCCCCTTTCCCCTGTTACTAACCACCTAGTATAGTATGGTACTTACTAGAAACAACCCCAACCCCCAGCTAGGGAAATAATAATCATTCCAAGCACCACCGCCAAGTCCTTCCTCCCTCCCTCCCTCTATACAATAAATACTAGTTAATAAGAAAGGAATAGAGGTAAGCAATCATTATTCCGTCATAGACACCTACACTACACCTACCTATGCAGAAACCAAATATTTTTTTTTTTTTTTTCCCGCAAAAGTAACAAATTTAAGACACGCGACGGCGGCGGCGGCCCCCCGAGCCACGTTTTTTTTGGTGTAGTAGTGGTCGGGATCTGGATCCCTGACTACTTACTTACCTACTTACTACTACCTACCTAGTACCTAGACTGTGGGGGAATTAAAACCGGTCTATTATAGGTAGGTAGGTAGGTCGCTAGACGCTATTAAGGATGGGATGTACCTGGTCTACTGGATTAGTGGTGTTTGAAATCGACATAGTTTGGGGATTTGGGGTGTAACTAACCGGGTGTGTAAATTACTATTTGGGGTATTATAGGTATTATTCCATATTATTATCTATCTAGTACTTCTGTATGGAGTACGGAGTAGACAAACAAGGCTGTGTGTGTTATTTAGGTACGTAGTAATCTTGGATTTGAAGTATAGGGACTCCGTAGTTAATTCTGTTTATTATTTAAGAAGTGAAGTGCTGTCATGGAAGTAAATTAATTAAGATGAAAGAAAGAATTAATTAAAAAAAAAGAAAAAGAAAAAGAAGAAAGCAAGGGGCGGTGGGTGCCTAGCAGAGAACAAAACAAGAAAATCTAGAAGCCTGCTTAAAACAGGACAGACAACCACTCCATCGGATGGGATGGGATGGGATGGGGGGCATGAAGCAAAAAAGCAATAATAACACCGCTTACCAGAGATTGGCAATGGTAATGGCATGGCATAGTGCGGTGTAAGGATTGGCATTGGTAAGAGAGAGAGCCGACCATGTGCGCGCGGATGGTCAGGGATTGGCGAATTAATTAGACGATTGGTGATGTGCCTAAGGGTAACGCTAATTGACGTTATCCTCGAGTCGGCCGGGCGACTATGGGATCAACGCTGCATTATTCAAAGCCACTAAACCTCATGGCTTCGTGGCTAGCAGCACCCTAGCCATTTGCCGTCGCTGAGGACAAGAGCCACATGGTTGGGATGCTAAATTAAAATTAATCTAACATCTACCGAAGATGGCGTGGTTGATGCCAAGGAGTCTTGCCGATTTTACAGATTTACAGATTTACATAGTAGGACTCCGTGAGTCCGTACGGAGGATGGATGAGATGCTACAACATCATGAGAGAGGATACGATACTCAAAAAGTTCAAGACAGATCTACATCCGTAACTCAAACCTCCCCCCACGGCCCACAGACAATGGGCTCAGATAAAGAAAGACGGAAGCATCACTCGGTTGTGAAACAGATCCAGTCTCTGACACCGGCGAGTGGCCAGCCAAGCTCGCCTTCATCCTGCAGGGCCAGCCAAGCCCCAGCAGAAAAAAAAAAACAAAGCACGACAGGTCATGTCGCCAACCCTATGACCGGTCATGGGGGATCCGAATGATAGTATTATTATTGTTCCGGCGGATACTCCGAGTAAACAGACTTAGTACACTTGGATATGGGGATCCATCCGCCTCTTGGTTGCCTCGTCTTTGGGGCACAGACAGCCATCCATCCATCCATCCATCCATCCATCCATCCATCCTATTGACGGGTCAATCCACTCCCTACAGCCTACAGGATCGCATCGCATGATACTTGGTAGGGGGCTAGGATAGCGGTTGATGGCGGCATTGGCGTCCCGCCGAGTCCTCAGGAAATCAGGAAATCAGTAAATCACTTAGCTGGTTCTCCGCATGGCTCAAACACGCAGGAATGCTTGACCCGTTGATGGTGGATGATCGCAGACTCACGGATTAAGTAACCAGCGCTATCCGGAACTATTGCCTCGGTGGATCCCTCGTTGGATTATTCTGTGAGCGCCCGACCGATCGCCGTAATTGGAGACTCGAGGGACCGGCCAGCACGCTAGAGGAGGTCATTCCGAAAGCTGATTATCATGCACCCCATCCTTATTCGCCTGTCGCCTATCCCTCCCATTGCTTCAGCCTTCATGGTCTCCATCTCACTCTCCCGAAGAGCGGAGTCTCGCAGTTCTTGATTCATTCTCGTCGGATGCTTTGCCAAGCTAGCATTCTGGATGGAGCAGAGATGGAGCAGAGATGGAGTAGGTAGGATGTAGCGTCGGGTGGAGACACGGCCATGTGTGCAACTAGTTCGTCTGATGCACCAAGGAGGTTGCTGTGCTATCCTGGAGGAGGAATACACAGTACACACAGTACTCCCGTACTCGAAGAGAGACGGCGAGGTATGTACCTACCTAAATAGTCAAATGGCATCCCTACCATGGAACAAGATCCCATCACGCAATTCATCTGATGACCATCCGCCAGACTGGAAAATCACCCTCGGCCGACCAATCAGAAAATAGCCAGGCGTCTTTTTCCCCGGCTTGATTCGCGCCCTTTTTGGGATTGCCACCAACACCAAATCATATTTCTACACGAGCTCGAGGCGTGGCACAATGCATCCTAGCCCATGCAGGCTAGCACCTTGGGAACCTATCATCCGATCAGTTCGCGGCTGGTTATCCATTTCCGACAGACTGCAGCGTTTGGCAATGCGCACCGTGCGTGGCCAACTCGCCGCCCGGGAAGGACGGGCACCCTTTTTTTTTTTTTTTTTTTTTGGTAAGGAGTAGATATCTGACTTCTGATCCGCTGTAAGTCAGAACTCGTCCATTACTCAAATAGGCCGCCTGCGTGGAGCGTGCAGAACAGGCACAGTATCCTGTGCCCTGCATGGATCCATGATCCCGATTCCTGATTCCCGGATGGGAATGCCACGGACTGACATCTCCATGTTTTCTTCACCCGCGAAGCGATTTGAAATTCGGTTGCATGGGGTTAGCGTTGTTATTTATGTATTCTTTCTTTCTTTCTTTCTGTCGCTCTCTTTTGAGTAAGTCTGGGATTTCCCTCCCCCTCCTTTCCTCTCTCCTCTCCTCTCCTTCCCCTTCCTTCGGTCCCTTCTGGGGCCCCTGCTAAATGCTTCTCGATCCTCGAGAGAAAAAGATGGGCTGTATGTAATGAATTAGTTTGGAGGGGCTCCCCCCCCCCCAATTTCGATTAATTACAATGATCTACTATACAGTACGGACTAGTACTAGTTGATACTAGCGGGGGAGGGACCGAACTCGTGTCCGCTGCTTTACTTACGTCGCCCCCGTTCTGGGCCGGCTTGGGTCGACATTCTTGGGGGGGCGATGATCGCCTGTGAGCGTGAGATCCAGGCGACCCTGTCATTAATCATTATTAGTACTGTGCGGCATTTCTCGGTGGGCGAGATGTCAGGACTCAGGACAGCGCCACCTTCCGCGCACCTTCCGCGTCTGCTGGTGACTGTGCCCTTGGATTAAGCACCTCTCTGGCTTGAGCCTAGGGAGATACTAGTGATACAACTGTGTATCTAGTCCTATCTGCTTGGACGATCAACCACAACCTCCCCTCCGAGCCTCCGGCAGTCCGACTGGCTCCTCCTCTGGCCCAACCACTCCCCCCTTCGACCTACCAATGGCTGAACCGCACAATTCTCGGAGCGCGTTCATTTGCTGGCCCAGGTTGACGGTTCACCGTCCTGGCGCTAGTACTGGAGGCATCGGAGGCTGGGCAATTTTCTTTGGTGCGCACCCCTGGACCCCCTCCTCTCTTAAGTCTTAATAAGTTCATCTAGCCGCAGACATGCGATATCGCCTATGGACTATGGAGTCATGGACGGTGGACACCCAAGAACGTGGGGACTTGACCTAGCCATGACTGATTCGGTGGGGAAAACATTCCCAGCCCAGAAAAAGGCACGGACACCGAATCCTGGGACGGGACCCAGACCGGTCGGGTCGGATTCGTTCCTCCCACCATTGGGATACGAAGCAGTACGTACACGTAGGTAGGTAGGATCTGCCACGCAACGCCCATCCCCTGATTCTTCTTGGGATGCAGCTATGCAATTATCTACCATGGACCAAGACCATATAGGCACTATATGAAATATCCGCAATGGCTCCATCGCGGCTCTGGTTACGTACTCTCCATCATCGCTGGGCCTCTAACCGAACCCGTCCTGGGGCTGTGGTTCGGGATACGAGGAGTTGTCGCCTCCCATCAGTAAGGGATAGAAACCAAATGGAGACCATGTATGTATGTGTCTTCCGGTTCATGGTCCTGGTCGGAGAAAATCGTGCACTACTCTAGCGTAGGTAGGTATAGGTAGATGAAGTGCCAACGTAGCAATTGGTAATTAGCCATTAGCAATGAGCATACTGTCGGGAGTGCGCCATCGCCTGCAGGTATCTCTGGGGTTCCCGTCTGCCTTGGGTCGCTGATCGTCGAGGTGGTGAAAGGAAGTTTATCCTATACTTTTGTTACCAGTCATCACGGCCACAGCATCCTCACTTGACCACCGGACTATGTATGCAGCAAGCATCCCAGAGGTGATGTTTGGCCCCCCTGGCTCTTGCAGCTGCATGCAATATCGACATGTATGGACTCATTATCTCATATCAGGCAGGCGCTGCGTCCGATAGCAGCTGCCTATCCGGGGATGGAGGGGAACCCATGTCCGGCCCTTTGCTGCTCCCAGATCTTTCTCTTTCACCCTTTCTTTCTTTCTTTCTCCCTCTCTCTCCCTCGCTCGGGCGAGTCAGTGTTCTCTCATGAATCTACATAGTCCCTCATGGCACCGAGGCCAAGAGAATGCCATCAAGTCAGACTCTGAACAGGGGGAGGGGGGCCCCGGAGGAATACTGTCAACCCACTCACCACTCACCAGTCACAGTCAGCGTCAGCGTCACCACCGGCCTGTCAACGAGGGATACCTGACGATGGATCTAGATCCCAGATCCCGCTTGGTAATCGAGGAATTAACGCAATTCTCCAGTGTGATAGAACCCATTGTAAAAATAGCCTAATGGCTGTCCTCCCCAGGCTCCAGCGTCCAGGGTCGAATTGAGTTTCGACAAGCACCCACCAGTGCGATCGTCTCTGCTCACCCACCTGGTCGGGATCTGTCATGGTCCCTTCCAAACCGATCTGGATGAACCACTACGACAAGAACCCATACCCCAACCACAATAATCACCCCTGGCCGTTGCGCAATAGGAACCCGGAAATCGTCCCGATTAAGGGCATCCGAGGACAGAGAGTTGCTCGCCTCCGCCGGCACTTTCGCGGCATAGGATAGCTCAGATTCCAAGCCCCAGCAGCAGTCCCCATGGCTCTGGATCTACTGGGGATCTCCCGCGAAGGTTTTGGCGACTGTCCAATATAAGCTCTAGGAACGGTGCCCCCTGAATCCTGACAAAGTTACCGACAATTCCAGTCGATTCAACTCTAAACTTTAGAGTTGGCCATGGCATTATTGGTTCTTCCCTAGCTACCTAGTCTGCCCCTACTGTACTTCCTCTCACGATGATCGCCGGCGTGTGGGACGACATGTTAACCTTTGTTCCGCTCGCTTTCCTTTTTTTTTTTTTACTGCCCCCCCCTTCCTGCACCGGTCTCCACGGACTTCGTATTCCAGCGTGGCATAGGCACGGTATATGTCATGGAGGGCCATTTGCCTTTAGGAGGGAATGTTCCGCTTCTGCCTTATCCCCGATCTACCCTGGGGATCCCTGCTGGCCCTGGGAACAAAGACTTCTGCACGGATGCCGACGGAGTCTGACTGGAACCGTCTGCCGGGCCAGTGGAAGGTCTCGAACCAAGGAATGGAGAGGGTACACTCTTCCCTACCGTCTATCTAGTATCTACCTTGTACATGTGAAGGTCAGTCACTGGGAGGTTGAATTGCTGGGGAGGGCAAAGTCTTGATTCCCGGCCGTAGTGGCGGGGAGAGAGGCGGAGATCCGAGAGATGCGAGGCAGAGAGTAGACCGGCGCACAGTCCTCTTGGGCATCTGTCTACTCGTCACAGACCACCACGGTTGCGCTGTCAGCTACTGGCTATGTTCTGGGGGGGGCGCTGACGAAAGCAGTCGCCTTCGTCTTGAGGACTGAGTGTCTATTGGGCTGGAAATAGGTAACCGGTGTGGCCGGGATGGATCGTTGACGACTCAAGTGCGGGTGAATGATGGCGGTGATGGTGGTGATGATGATGATGATGATGACAACCGAGGTCATTGGACCGGTCCCCATGTGCGCTTTTTTTTTTTCCCTTTCTTTTCGTTTTTCCTTTTATCTATTATCTTTGTGTGTGTGTGTGTGTGTGTGTGGTGAGTTGTCCCTAATTTCCCTTGATTACTGTTCCCCCCCCCAAATTCACCCCTCTGGTGACTACGACGCTGGGATGGAGAGACTGAGAGAGCAAAGAGGGGCGCAGATGGGCCGCAGAGCTCGGACCGCGTTTACCAGATTGGGAGAGGGTCACGAAATCCCGCCGGAGCAGGCCCAGCAGATGGATTCCCGATTCGATGTGTAGCATGGATGCTGGAGACATGGACTGCTGGGGCGTCCCAATCTCCGTCTCCAGACCCTCGGCTTGGGACCAATCCCAGCCGTTGCCGCCTTGACGCCATGCAATAATCACCCGTCTGTTCTCACCCCGAGATCTGAGCCCTGGGCGGCCGTTTGATTGAGTTGTTCTTTTCCCTTCCCTCGATTTATTAACATTCCTCCCTGCTGTCTGATCACCCGGATATCTCAATTCCCAGCAACCCTCGTAGCCCTTGATCACCCGGATGGATTCTTGGGAGGATGGAGGAACACCCGAGCCACTGTCGCCACGTACTTACTAACTGTGTACCAAGGATGTCTTGTCTGGTATGTACATACTACTACTGTGGACGGAGTAGTTATTATTAAGTCTGTGGTTGCTCGCTTATTATCTACGAAGAGAGTCTTAGGTAAGTGGCAGCTGCTCGATGACGATATGGAGGGGGGGGGGAGGGAGGGAGGGAGAAGGTGATGATTTAATGCAGAGCAGGTGAGGCGAGTAGCAAGTCACCGCCGTCAGTGGGAGCGGACGGATGGGGAATAGGCCACCCACTCGAGTTATCTCCATATATCCATGAACAGTGAACACTTCCCAGTGAGCTGGTCGATCGGCTGGCCCGAAAGGGACAAAGTGGGCTGGACGCGATCAATGACCGGTGCACATCACCTCCTCGTCAGGGGCCGCGCCCTGGTTGGTTGGCTGGCCCCACCACTGCAGCCAACCCCTCAATCAGTCCGATGGGAGGAGCCAAGTGCGCGCATCATGGGATGGCATGGGATGGCATGGCATGGGATGCTATTGAGTAGATGATGGTGATGATGATGAGACGGAGGAGGAGAAGAACGAGGTTCGTCGGAAGGAGGCCAATCCCCTTCAGGGCCTGTGCTGGGCAAAAATGCGGAGATGGCAGCAGACCCGATTAGATTCCTCAACATCGACGATGGGGACTGGGTGCACATTCCTGAGCTCCTCCGGTCGATGGTACTGTACCACCCTGTGGATATGCCGACATTCATCGCGCTCCGCTCCTTTGAGGAGCACCTGGAGGGTGGATGGAGGAAGTAGGAAGTCGTACTAGGAACCAGGAAGGGACCTCTGATGCCCGTCGAATTTCCCGCCTCCTCCTTTCCCTCCCCCGAAAAAGCAGGCAGGCGGCTCAGTCGCTCCTTCCCAGACCCAGACCCAGACACCAGACACCAGACACCAGACACAGACACAGACAGAGACACAGACAGACACAGCCTCCCCCTCCTTGTCTGGCCGACTGGCTCCTCCCAACCAAACAATCCTCCCGCGCCCTTCTGTGGATTCACTGCATTAATATCCCCGATTAATTCATGGGCCATTCCTCTCTCCTCGACCGACCTACGAGGAGGATGCTTCGGATGGGGAGAAATAATGGACACCCCAGCCAAGAAGCTCCACCTGGACGCTCCCATGGCATAGGAACGACGACTAGTGTTGAACTACTCCATACGATCTACCACGACTAGGTTAGACTACCACCACCAGGATATACCTCCGTACTGGCCGGCAGGCAGGCAGACGGCCAGCTTGCCTACGACACAGCTAGCTAGCTAGTCTAGTACTGACTGAGCTATTCCCTCGCGCGTTCTCTCAGTTTACCCCGGCTTTGGCTGACATCCCTACGCCTGCCTGGCCTACATGGTACTTATAGAGTACGCTGCATACTTAATTGTCCCTTCTTATCCCATTCCTTTCATTCCATTCCTATCGCCTATCTATCTATCTATCCTTCCCCTCCGACTCTACCCATCCATCCCATGCCCCGGTTATCCCATCCATCCATCCATCCCTCGGGTACCTGCCATTCACCTTACCCAGCGCTTGTCTCATCTTAGTTTTCGCCTCGAATCGGCGGTCCCTTAGCGATCCACCCTTCGGTCCCCTCTTCCCCCCCCCTCCTTCATCATTTTGACTTTCCCTTCTACTCTTTCTTGAACCTCGAGTTGTTACATTGCTGGTCCCACCACCGACCTTTCCTTCATTGGTGTTGGAGTATCTGGTCATTCCTTCAAATTACGAGCCTCACGAATCTAGAGGCAGCGAAGAGAAGCGAAGCGAAACAAAGCAGAGCAGAGCTATAAACTGCGACAGAAACGGTGCAACCCGGAGAGCGCGAGAGTGCCAAAAGTCAACGTCACTCCGCTGCCACGGCTAAGGTTGGTACCTACTTAGTAGTTACCAGCAAACCGAAACCACACCCCCCAGCAAGTGAAACGGGGTACCTGCTTCTCTCCATCCCCGCCAGCTTGGGATCACTTTCTTCAGTAAGTTGGCCCTGGAATAGCTATCTCGCGTTTCTGTCCTTTTTGCACTCGTCGGCCAGATTGGACTTGTACACATCATGACTCCGTCGGGGTGGATGATTCCTGGGTCCTTTTCCTTCCGCCGTGTTATCTAGCTCCCATGCCCACGGTATTGGTCTTGTCTTGTGTCATACTCTGTTCCCTTGCCATTTGAATCGGCCATAGTTCCCAACTTCCCAACTTCCCAACTTCCCAGTGGAGATCTCTTCGTATTTTTTGATTGTTTTATTTTTATTTTTATTTTTTCCCTTTTCTTTTTCCTTTTTTTTTCCCTTTGCTCTTAAAAAAAGAGGTTCTGCTTCTATTTCCATCCATTTGCCCCATATCACTGCACTAGTCCATTCTTTCCAGCATGTTGCCTCCCCGGGCGGCAGAAAGGCGAGACTGAGCGCTGCTCAGCCCTTTGGGCCCTTGGGCTTTGGGGGGGAGGAATGGAAGATGGAGCCCGCCGATGGCCTGCCTCATGGCCGGAGAGATCCACCGGCGGCGGTGCTCTGGCGGGCTTGTCCTGCTCCTTGGGATCACTAGTCGCACCCACCCATCCGTCTTTCCATTTCCCATTTCCCATTTCCCAATTTCTGCCTCTGGCACTGCTCGGGCCTTCCAGTCTGGGTCGCCCCGCCTGCAGGCCGGTCGCTCTTCATGACGGAGGGAATGACTGTCCGGTCGTCTTTTTTTTTTTTTTTTTTTTTTTTTTTTTTTTCTCGTCGCTGAACATGCCCGTCTGCCTGCCTGGCCGTTTGGCGTTCCCTGCAACCCGCACCATGCCCGGCTCTGGCCTAGTTGGCCTGCCCTTCCGCCCATTCATCGCCTGCGATGTTTTCCTGGTTTTTTGATCACCAGGAAGGGGGGGGCCGCCTTTTTTTTTTTTTTTTTTGTTTTGTTTTTTTTTTATTTCCCATCTCCCAAAAAAATAATCATGTTTTTTTATTTTTTATTTTTTAATTTTATTTTCCCTTTTTTTCATTTTTGACTCCCTCGTCTCCCAAATAAAAAAATGACTAAGACATCTCCTTTCTTTTGGAAGGGCAAAATGTCCATGGGCGAGGGAAAAAAAACACGATGTTTCTTTACAATACCTTACGTGGATACCCTGGCAGTGTTCTGGGAATTGGGATGGGTTCTGGCGTTATTTTCTGCGCAGGTCTTCAGCATTATTTCCATTGGGATGGGACTGCATTTTTTTCCTTTTCTGTTTTATTTCTATCTGCCTCTCTCCCCGTTCCGTTCCACGGATGTTTAAGGTCGACTATTGTCTCCTCTGGCCCTCGAGTTCCCTTCCCCCTCCCCCTCCTCTGTCTGTCCTTCAGCACCATCTTCACTTTGAAACATTCCTGGTCTCTTGTTGTTCTGAATCCATCCATTCATCGCCCTTGGTGTCGCATGGCCCCGGTGGCTGTCGTGAAGCTCCAGAGTGGATAAATCGGCTTACATACCTGCTCCGAAACAGGCCCCGAACAGCTCATCCAGCAGCGTAAGCTGAGCTGGTGGTTCTCTTGACCACATTCAATTCCAATTCGAACTTTTGGCATCGGCTGAAGAAGACACCCCCGGACCAGGGTATTTAAACTCCCTGTCAAAACGGGTTTCTCCTTGCCAGCAGAAAGCTTGGGAATTCCCGCAACTTGGTTTGGTTGGAGAGTCAACCTACCTCGATCCGATCGCTTTCCGTGGAACCGGAGCTCCAGTCGACCCAGCTTGCACTAGGGCCAGACGCTGCTCTCCAGTCTCCAGATCCAACCCTTTTGCCTGTGCGAGGATTTGGGAAAGGACGGGCCCGTGCTCGCTGTCGATCCGGGTCGCCCAAGTCTGGTAGTAGCCCTTAAACTCAGAAGGAGGGGGGCGCTTTAAACTTGCGCCATCGTCCCTTTTCTACGGTTCACCATCACCACCAGCTCTCTCGACTTGTCATTCCCTCACCGTCGCGCCGGACGTTCCCACCCTCGTCTCTCAAAGGTTATTTGCCTCCCCCTCCCTGTTTTTTTGGCGTCCGATTCACTCCTTTCCTTCACACCCCTCCCCCCCGTCATTTTTTAGCTCGGGGATTCATCCTAGTTTCAAAAAGTGTCGATAACAAAGAAGTGTTCTGACAGTTTGTCAGGCGGAATTGTTTGATCTTTACTCTTGCTTCTCCCCCCCTCTTCCCCTCTCTGCTTGGTGTCGAAAGCCAGTGACACCCTGGTCGACCGTCTAGCCGAGTTTACTGGGAAACCTTGATCAACCGTGGCCGTAACTTTGATCGAATTTACCTCTCTGGCCCCTTTCAACTAGGTTCGAACCTACAAAACCAAACGCAAACAATGGTCAACGGCACCGCTACGGTGTTGGAGCCCACCTTCACGGGATATGTCGCGACAACACAGGATGCGCTGATTCTGTTCGAGGCCTGTCTGACGGGCGTGTTGCATCATGTGCCCCGTCGGCCTCACGATCGAGAACGCGGCCACCTGGTGCGCAGCGGCAGTGTGTTCATCTACGAGGAGAATTCATCGGGTATCAAGCGATGGACGGACGGGGTGACCTGGAGTCCCAGCCGGATCTTGGGCAATTTCCTGGTCTACCGGGAGCTGGAGAAACCGTTCCCCCCTGGCGAAAAGAAGCGAGC
Organism: Aspergillus sclerotiicarbonarius CBS 121057; assembly: GCA_003184635.1. Lineage (NCBI taxonomy): Eukaryota > Fungi > Ascomycota > Eurotiomycetes > Eurotiales > Aspergillaceae > Aspergillus > Aspergillus sclerotiicarbonarius. Next base: position 433,990 of record KZ826320.1, on the reverse strand, counting down.
GATGAAAAAGGCCAATCGACGCCCGGTGCCTTCGACAAGACCGGGGGAGCCGTATCCGCGACAGGAGAGCAACGGGGGCTATTCACCTTCCTCGACAACGGGACCCTACGGGGACAGGCCACACCAGTCGGACGTGGAGAGAGCTCTGGTAGGTTCGCTAGTGGACTCTTATGGTTTCAAGGATTCGGGGTTGGTCAAGAAGACGATGAGTGTGACGGTTTCGGGGGTGACACACCACCTGGTGTCATATTACAGCGTGGAGGATGTGATGCGGGGGCTGTTGAACCCACCGTCCATGGTGGAATCGCTGCGGTATATACGGCCTCGGGCAGAATTGACGCAGAAGCAAAGTTTCCGGGCTCCGATCGATGATTTGGAAACAGGCGGCTTGGAGAATCCCAATGACCCCCATACGCTGTATGGCTACCGACCTCAGCTGGTGGCCCCGCCGGGGTATGCGATCCCCAATCCTCACCCCGACTTCTACATGCATCCCACGCCATATACCGCCACCCATCCTCCGCAGTCGGCGCCCATCCCGGGGTACTCCATGGCCGGGTCTATCTCTGCGCAGCCGGCTTCGAACCCATATCTTCCGGCGCCGTCTGCACCCACTCAGATTCCGCAGAAGCCGGACGACTACTCCCAGTTCCGGACTCCCACCCAGTATGGAACCAGCTTCGACCTGGGCCACAATCCTCTGTCGTCGTCCATCCCGTCCGCGCTCAACACGGGCATCCCGAGCTCCTTGAGCGACCGCAACCGATCCCAGTCGGATCACAGTCCTTCGGCGTATCGGAACTCGTCAATATCCTCGCGCAGCGTTGCGACCGACGCGACCTCCCCGATCGATCCGGCGACGCCAGCCACATATTCACGGGGAGGAAGTTTCAGCCTGGGTCCGCTCGACGGACCGCACCAGCCTCTGGAACAGCGTGGTATGGGGGCGTTTGACCCGGGCATCCCTCGTCGGGAGTCGAACGCCATCCCCACGCCATATTACACGGGCGCAGACCGGCACCAATACTACGTGGGAGCGACAGCGCCGTCGGCACACACCAATTATCCGGTATCGACGTGGACGACGGCGGCTCCGGCGCAACCCCAGATATGATCGGTTTTCCTCCCCTCGATCGACTTTCGTTTCTTTCTTTCTTCCCCCTTTTTTTTATTCTCTCTTTTCTTTTCTACCGTACGTTTTTTTATTTATTTCTCTCCAGAAGGGCGGCAATTTGGGAATAGACTATGCATATACGCTGTGGATGATTACCCGGGTGGGAAAAACGCTCTTAGAGGAGACATGGGTGGCTTTTTCCTGTTGCTGCTTCTTCTGTTACCCCTACGATGATATGATGCCGATCAAAATACCTTCTTTCTAGCCTTTTCGTGCAACGCTGCTGGTGGTTACCCTGGGGGGTTTTCTGGGATTTTCTGTTCCGTTGTCTGATTCGCACGTGAGGATTGGTTTGTTTTATGTGATTATGAGCAATGGGACGGTTTGGGTGGCATGGTCTGGGGCGGTTATCTGAGAAGTTTATTGTGTATTGCTGCTCATTGCTTGCTTGCCGCTACCATATCCTTAAGTGTTACATATGGGAGAAACCATGGGTTACTGGTGTACATGGAAACTTACTTGCGCGAATGGCCATGGGTCGGTGATGCAATTGGGGGTTTCCAAACCCCCTCCTGCTTTCGTTCAGCTTTTGATTTTCATTCTTATTCTTCTTCTTTCATTTGTGATGCTGTGGAGCCCTGGTGATATCACCACTTGGTGGTATTGGGGGTCCTCTTTTCTCTAGATACCAACATGATTAACAATCATCCATCGATCCCTGCCTTCAAGTAATCCTCTATATGTAGTACTTGATGTGGTCTAGATCTCGATTGTTCAAGAGATACATACATACTACATACTACATACTACATACTACATAAGTTGTACATGGAAAATTCGAGATGAATGAATGTCACCGTTACACTCACTCACATCCTGGTCTCCACTCGGATGTTCTAGACTCTCTCTCTTAACCCAGGTACCTCCATTATCCCTGTACATACTACATCCTATCTACAATCCACATACATAGTAGGGAACCAGTGGAGGTGGAGTCTAGATCGAAACCAAGATAGAGTTTGAATCTTAATTAATTATTTAATTTATTTAATTTATTTAAACCCTACTTACTTACTTAGATCTATTTATTCCTTTTTAGATGTTGATTGTAGATGTAGGTAGATATATGTGCATCTAGGTAATTCTTTCTTTTTAGTTCATGTTCATGCGAGTAAGTAAATATGTAGTAAATGTGTGTGTGGTAGTAGGCAGGGGGTGGTGACATTTCTTTTTCTTTTTTTCTTTCTTTCTGTCTCTTTCTCTCTCTCTTTTTTTTTGGTTATTGATATCGACATCTATATATTATTCATCCTCGAGTTCCGTATTTAATGTGAATAATGAGATGGTGGTACCTAGGTATAGATAGGTAAGTAGGAAGGGAGTTAGGTAGGTATTATATTCTTACGATATCAACGGGGATGGATGTGTTAAATAATACCATACCATACCATACTATATGGTGCGGTATGGTATTTGGCTGGGGAGATAACCAACTACCTACCTAACTACGTTTTTCTTTCCTGTAGGGAGGGAGGGGTTGGTTAGGTATATTTTGGGATGGAGGTTAGTTAGTTAGTTAGTTAGGTGGAAGGAGGTAATTTTGTTTTCTTTTTCTTTTTCTATATGTATATGTGTGTTTGTATGTAGGTATGTATGGAAACTAGATTTGGGGGGGAAGGGGGGTGAGGATAGATAAGGTAGTGGCTTATTCTTATTCTTTTATTTTTATCCTTTTTTTGGTCAAGGTTGTTGCTGGGAGTGTTTTATTCTAGATAAAGCTAGGTAGGTAGGATTGTGTTTGTCATTTGACTTTAGGCTTGGTGTGAAGTTTATTTCTAGGAATAGTGCTTCCGAGGGGATGTATTATGATATAATATTAAATGTCATGCCATGCTATGCTCCATTCTGGGTAAACGCTTCAACCGGGTATCATGCTCATCACCTCTAGCGAAATTTGATGCACGAGATAAAAAAAACACCGCCATGCAAGATATGATATGATCATCACCCCCTCGTGCTCCGTCGTCGGTCTGCTGACCTCCGTTCGCTCGTCTGCCCTCCCCGAACACTCGTCACTTCCGACGCCACCTGCGCGTGCTTGCTACTCTGACCCTGCGCATTATCTAGCAATAATCGCATCGTAAAAGACCCCGGGTCGAATCCAGGGATAGCAGCAGGAATCGTCTGATTGAATCCCGGTTTGCCCACCATGGCCGGGATCTTGGGAACCCCCCGCAAGGGTTCAATCATGGTCCAATCCCGGGTTACCTCACGTCGGAGTTCGTTATCGTCCGCCGTTCCGCCATCCAGGGAGATCTGGGCTGCTTAGCGAGATAAAATGAGATCAGGGACATAGTCACGTACGCCAGATGAGAACTTCCGGCCGGGCATGTGCACATAATCGTCAAAGGAGCTTTCCAGTGCCGCAAAGTTGAACCCCTTCTCCGCCGTGAGGGGCTCGAAACGCTGGCCCACTTCTGTCCGGAAATCCACCGGCCGTCGACGCACGGGCTTATACCGCGGTAGGGCTAGCAGGGGCCCGGGGTAATTCGCCCACCAGCATTGGAGGACCGGGTCGATATCCAGCGCGAACTGGATTCGGCTCTCGGCGCGCGGTTTCGAGACCAGCAGGGCAAAGGTGAACTCGCGGGGCAGCCCCGATCGCTGCAGGCTATTCTCTTCCAGGGTCCACACGATTTCCCCGCCCTCGACGTCAAAGTTCCGGCCTCGTGGGCTCTTGAGCGATCGCACTGACCCCTGGATCCGCATCATCTCGTACCGTTTGTAGCGCCCGTTCATGCCACCGCTAGGCGAAAGACTGGCGACGAGGGGGAGGTCGGAGACCCCAAGCGACCCGCTGAGACTGTAGTTCCACTGCAGGGTTTCGGGGGAGACGGCGCCGTAGAGGAGGTGGGGGGCGTGCATGAGGAAGCGGGGGTTGCGGGTCCGGTTACTGGACGATAACTGTTCCCTCGTGCCGTGTACGGAGGCTCGAATGGTGGCGGCTTTGAAGCGATGCGCGAGCGTATTGGGCGAGTGGAAGACAAAGGTGATCCCGAGGAAGTCCACGTGGTTGTAGTCTTGGTTGGACACGGCCGGGCTGGAGTAGAAACCGTGCTGGAGGCGCTGGACATGTGCGGTGATGTGGGCATTGCCAGGGAGGTGTCGCTCGTAGATGCAGGCCCCGTTCACGAGGAGACGGGGGTTGACAAGGTTGGGGTCCGGGGTGGTGGTTGGGTCGGAGGGCTGCTTGGTCTTTTCGGCGGGTTTAGGGAGAGTTGGAACTGGGCCTGGAGCGGCCGGACGATCGATCGTCACCATAGCCATAGTAGGGGATTTCATTGTGAAGGAGGTTGCCTCTTGCCCGTCGCTATTATCCCGGATACCCATTGCAATGCTTGTGTTGGATCTCCATGAGAGGACGATGCGGAGCCCGGGGGGGTTGCTATTCTATGAGCGTCGACATGTCCGGGGTAAGAACCCTTGTAGAAGAGGTCATTTTAAGCCAACCGAGCGGACAGACGATGACGACAGCAGAGGATATCAGGTGAGAGCGGCGGCGCGCGTCAGATGAGAGTCGCGATGGCCGCATGGGTCGTGGGTGCCAAGAAGGGCGGAATCAGTCGACGGCCATCGCTGGGACGGCGATTGTCAGGTGGAAGGATCGAGTCGTTCGACGGGATGCTGATCCGAGTTGAGTTGATGGGGGAAGAAAGTGAAGGAAGTGAAGAAAGCGGAGTTGAGGCTAAACCTTCTTCATCCCGCCCAGGCGGGCGATTCCTGCCATTCCTTCCATGCAAGGGGCATTCGAGCTGATCTCGACTCCCAGCTCAGGCAACACTGTTGCCTCACTATCAGCTGCTTCCTCGATCAGGAGATCCTCTTCCTGATATCCCCCTCGAGACTCGGCTTCCTGCGGTCTGATCTTGCTATCCGCCTCGATGACCCGGAATCTACTTGAACGGCGGGGGATATGGGCATCTGCGCCAGGACCATCATCTCCAGATGCAGCAGAAATGAGGGGCTACAGGTACCTGACTACGACTGGGTGGTGATATGTGACTGTCAAGTTCCCTTCACGCTGAGCAGACACGCCGATAGAGCATCCTGACAGAGTTACCTGTTGGGAAGTAGACCTTGCATGGTGTCGATGGCGACAACCTACAGACACCTCGAAGACTGCCTCAGGATATACGCGGAGTGTGTTGGTCCGGAATGATGGCAATGGAGATCGTTGTATCGCAACCCACCGATATCTACGCAGAACGTTCGCCTGTTTACAGCAGCAGTCTGAGGGCCCACCCCGTGTCTCTTGTTTTCAGATTGAACTCGCCAAAATCACTCGAACATGCAAGCAGACCGCCAATACATCAAACGAGAACTGGAATAAGAATAGTGGATAAAAGGAGGTCATGACTGGCCGGTTCTCTAGTCTACGAGCAGCCGTAACCTTGGACCAGATCGACTTCGCGTCTTGCATATCCGAGAATGACAACAAAGAATAATGGTGCATCCTCAGATAGGAGGGTATAGAATCACGGCCCTCCATGCGGCGGCTTCGTTGCCCTGCTCGACGGGCTGGGCCCAGCTCATCCAGCTCAATGCATCTGAAGCCGTCTCCACTGGCGTTGGTACGAATCGTCCTTGATTTGACCACTAAATCCGAGGTCTTATATCCCAATATAGAAGCCCCTTCCTGCAACCTATCCTGGCAATCACGGATGAACGGCCGGGATTTGGATTGGCTTGGATCGGCAACGGATGTTGGTACAACAACACTATTGTCGTCATTGTTTCTTGTGGGTGATTCGCGCGGTCGTCTCCCCCGGTATGCAGTAAGCAGGGTCTTGTAGACAATGCAGCGTCAGTTGGAATAGCATCGGTGGGGACAACCTGAATCAGGAAGGAGACTGGTTCCACGAGCAGCCTATACGATTCCTCGAACACGTGCATCTTTCCGTGTTTCAGCGCTTAGATATCAACCGCCAGGCTTACAGAGTATATGCTATTCGATCAGCTGATGCAAATACGTTGGATGCGTCGACTCGAATGTCGCAAACATATCCCTGAAGTTATAACGCCATGTGTCCTGGTGCAGAGGGAGCAAGTTGTGTCACAAGTCACAGTATAGGCGCCGCCACGCAAGGCGCAACGGGACCAGAGAACCCTTATTGGCGAGATGCTACCGGTGGACCAAGCTGGACCATAGTGGCTGGATTGAAATCGCAGCGGTGCGAGAGACAGCGGACCCTGGTCCATTTGGATCTTGCATGTGCTAGTGCAAACTAGGCACTAGGCCCGAGCAACACGCATCTTCGCACCGCAATTTTGCGCCAAAGTCCAAGGAGCCATCGGAACCTAGGACGATTGAATTCTCAGCAGCATTGAGGAGAAAAAGAAACGAGAGACCATCACGAGTCACTCTGCCCTTGCACAGCTACCTGAGCTGACCGCAACACGCGCATACATCCGAGATTGCCGTTGCTTTGCTCGACGTCCTAGCTGGGTGCATATGCACCTGTCCGAGACTGGCACTGTGTGAACCTTCAGTCGAATCGAATATGCTCGAGTTTGCGGGGTGCTGGGTATGAGGTTCACCTCAATATTCAGGTCGCCTGCCCCGGCGAATGCCTATGGAATTGCACACAACACCCTACAAGGTCCTAGTTAGAAGGCCTAGGAACGGAAGCGACTGAAATGACACTCAGGGAATATCCCATGAGTTGAAGTTGGAGGATGTAACTATATTGTGTCGTCTGCTACGGTGGTTCGAAAGGCCCAGAAGGGAAGCTGGGAGCTTGGACGTGGGGGAGAACCGTGTGGCGAGAGCCCACGCATGCCAGTGATGGTCAGCTTGTCATTGGTAGGATGGTTGAGGTCGTTGCCTGGACCTGGACGCCTAAAGCGGTTGGGCTGTTGCTGGTCGGTTCTAGACAGGGACCTCGAGGCCCGTGTCTCGGGGATGTTGCGAGTTGCGAGTTGCGAGTTGAGAGTTAGGACAGACCAAAAAGAGGGGTTCCAGCCCAAGCGGTGTGGCGGAATCTCAGAAAGGAAATGGGGAAATGGGAGAAAAAGGCGAAACGAAGGGAGGAGCCGGGTCGAAGTTAGAACAGAACCCATCAGATCTGACAGATCGCACCGGTCTGGAGTAACCCTGCCCAAGGGTTTCAAGAAGCCAACCAGCGGGAAGAAGGGCCAGAAGCATGCGGGAGGGGACCAGTGACGGACCAGCCGCTTATCGTGCTGGCTGCTGCAGGCGGCTCCGACAGGCGGTGCAGCCGGCCTGCCTGAATCGCTGGCTGGGTTGGCTAGCAGGGAGCCCGCCGCCGAACTGACTCGGGTGCCGACGCCCTTCCCGAGTGCCGAGTGGGGGTTCAGTAGTCCCATGGGACTCGAGCTCAGAAAGGCAGAGGCATCAGACTGATGGATGCGAGGGATCGCCCGTTGATGCTGTCGTCGCAGGATTATTCAATATATTACTCTATCCAGCAGGGATCGTATTGATAATATTAATAATATTATGTACTGGGGTGGAAATCAATGGAAGCCTGCTTACCGATGGACCACCTATCTACGTATGCATCCCAGGACGGATGGACTAGAATGTAGTAGATAGATTAGATCCCCCAGTCACTGCTTCCTGCTGGAGAGGATCTGCTGACAGTCGGACAGCGATGAACACGATGTAGCCAGAGGGAAGCCAGAATGTGGCCAGGATTGAGTGTTGGAGCGGTGCTCGTGTCGAGCTAACCGGATTGCGGCATGGCGCCTTCCCCGTGGAATGGCGCAGGAAGATGAATTCCGGCCGGATGTGATGGGTGTGACGGGTCTGGGCCAATCAGCGGGCGGCCTGCAGGACGCGCCCACTTAACACCGCCAGCTTATCTCCGGCCCACCGTTTGGATGAAGCTGGATGACGGACAGCCCTGGTCGTTTCGTCGCTCCTTCCGCTTTCGAGAGCGATTCGGCTCCAGCCGACCCCTGGACCATGCCGCCACGGGCCAATCAGCGGGCGCGAGAGTGACATCCGGCGGGACTCATCTTGACTCATGCTGGGCGACCCACCGATTCCTCTTCCTCGGCCAAGTCCAGCTTCCATGGCCTTCTCGCGGCGGTCCGAATTGTCAGCACCAAACCCGTCCAGCACCCACTATCAAGGCGTGGTCCACCCTTCGCCTGGTGCGTCTTCCGTCTCGCCGCGCCCTCTGATTGACTGGTTAATTCCGTGTGCTGCTGGCTGAGACGGAGATGGGACCCTGGCTTCGTTTGTGATGCCCGTGTTTCTGGTGGGAGCCTGACAAATCCGCTCTAATTTTCCTGCTAAAATTTCAGGTGTCCGGCGTTAGGCTTAATAACTCCGGCCCCAATCGCCTCCAAACCTGAACCATGATGCAACGACCTTCATCAGCGGGTTTATTTAGCCTCGCTCCCCCCAGCGGGTTGGTCCATTTCTTTCCTTTCTTCCTCCGTCGAACTGGTTACGGACCCTCTCCCCTCTTCCTGGCGTGTGCTGGAGCTCCTGGAGCTCGCTAATTCTGTCTTATCGGTTGGCTGTATATATCGTCTCTATACATATCCCATCTATCCTTCCTTGCAGTTATCCCTTGCGCGCCATTACTCGTGAGGTCTCTATTAATAGCTATTTATCATTCACGCCCCTCCTTTGGCTCCCCCATTCGGACTCATCCCTCCAGCTCGCCGCCATCGAAGTTTGAACTCCCGACGAATTGACCCGGCGCTCGCGTCCGACTTGCATATCCCCACTTCGGAATTGGTCATACAGAAGGAGGTGTCACATCTGCCATGGCTGACGAGGTCCATCGGCCGGATGCATTGCACAATGTACCGACGGTCACGCAGGAGCGGTCCTACGCCCAGGAAAGCTCCCATGTCCTCGCTTCGGATCAAACCGTGACCTCCCAGTCCACCAGCGTGACCGATCTCTCGTCTGATGGTCGTTGGGGAGAACAGGAAGCAGAACCAGTCTCCCGCCGCGGCGCCATGGAGGATTTCGAGGAAATGCGGAGGGAACTGACCCGGCTCAGTCTACACCAAACCCGCTCCGCCACCCAAAACGCCCAGCGATTGCGCTCGCGAGCAAGCCAGGCCCGCGATGAAGAGAAGGCCCTTGACGACGATGAGTTGTCCGGTACCACCGAAAGCGCGTATGGTGGATTCGACCTGAACGAGTTCTTGCTGGGTGGCCATCTCGAACGGCGAACGACAGCGGGCGAACCGGCCAAGAAGGTGGGGGTCGTGTTCAAGACTGTCACCGTCAAAGGTGTCGAGACGGGCGCTTCCTTTGTCCGTACCCTCCCGGATGCCGTCATTGGTACCTTTGGGCCCGATCTCTACAACCTGGTCTGCAAGTTTGTCCCTCAGCTCCACTTTGGCCGCAAGCCTCCCGTAAGAGACCTGCTTCATGACTTCACAGGCGCGGTCCGGGAAGGTGAGATGATGCTGGTGCTAGGAAGACCTGGTGCGGGCTGCTCTACCTTCCTGAAGACCATTGCGAATGATAGGGGAGCTTTTGCCGGTGTCGAGGGTGAGATCAGCTACGGCGGCTTGTCAGCGGAGGAGCAACACAAACACTTCCGTGGGGAGGTCAACTACAACCAGGAAGATGACCAGCACTTTCCGAACCTCACCGTTTGGCAGACGCTCAAGTTCTCTCTCATCAACAAGACCAAGAAGCACGACGCGGCCAGCATCCCGATTATCATCGATGCCCTGTTGAAGATGTTCGGTATTTCCCACACCAAGAACACCGTGGTGGGTAACGAGTATGTCCGGGGTGTGTCCGGTGGAGAGAGAAAGCGTGTGAGTATCGCTGAGACGCTGGCAACCAAGTCCTCCGTCGTCTGCTGGGACAACTCCACCAGAGGTCTGGACGCCAGTACGGCCCTCGACTACGCCAAGTCCCTTCGCATTATGACCGATGTCAGCAAGCGGACGACTCTCGTGACCCTGTACCAAGCAGGTGAGAGTATCTATGAGCTCATGGACAAGGTTCTGGTGATCGACGAAGGACGCATGCTGTACCAGGGACCCGCCGACGAAGCTAGACAATACTTCCAGGACCTCGGTTTCTACTGCCCCGACCAATCGACCACGGCGGATTTCCTGACGTCCTTGTGCGACCCTAACGCCCGTCAATTCCAGCCAGGCCGGGAAGCGTCAACCCCGAAGACCCCGGAGGAGCTCGAGTCGGTCTTCCGACGGAGCAGCGCGTACCAGCAAATTCTCAGCGATGTCTCCGGTTATGAGAAGCAGCTTCAGGATACCAACCAGGAGAGCACCCGTCGGTTCGAGAAGTCCGTCGCCCAGTCCAAGAGCAAGACTGTGTCCAAGAAGTCCCCGTACACGGTCTCCCTGGTTCGCCAGGTGGCGGCCTGTGTGCAACGCGAGTTTTGGCTGCTCTGGGGCGACAAGACCTCGCTCTACACCAAGTATTTCATCATCTTGTCCAACGGTCTGATTGTGTCGTCCTTGTTCTACGGTGAATCGTTGAATACCAGCGGCGCCTTCTCGCGTGGTGGTGCTCTGTTCTTCTCGATTCTGTTCCTGGGTTGGCTGCAGTTGACGGAACTGATGCCGGCGGTCAGTGGGCGTGGCATCGTCGCCCGTCACAAGGACTATGCCTTCTACCGGCCCTCGGCGGTGTCCATTGCTCGTGTGGTGGTGGACTTCCCGGCCATCTTCTGCATGGTCGTTCCCTTCACCATCATCGTCTACTTTATGGCCGGGCTCGACGTGGAGGCTTCGAAGTTCTGGATCTACTTCCTCTTCGTGTATACGACCACTTTCTGCATCACGTCCTTGTATCGCATGTTCGCCGCGCTCTCTCCGTCCATCGACGACGCGGTTCGATTCAGTGGTATCGCGCTTAACGTGTTGGTCCTGTTCGTGGGCTATGTCATCCCCAAACAGTCCCTCATCGACGGTTCGATCTGGTTCGGCTGGCTCTTCTATGTGAACCCCCTGTCGTACAGTTATGAATCCGTCCTTTCCAACGAATTTGCGGGTCGGATCATGGAGTGTGCGTCCTCGATGCTGGTACCTCAGGGTCCTGGCTTTGAGTCGAGATATCAGGGATGTGCTCTCACTGGATCGGAGCTCGGGCAGACCGTCGTTTCGGGTACCAGCTACATAGAGACCTCCTACCAGTTCACACGCCATCACCTCTGGCGCAACTTTGGTGTTATCATTGCTTTCACCGTGCTCTACATCCTGGTGACGGTTTGGGCTTCGGAGTTTCTCTCCTTCGTCGGCGGCGGCGGCGGCGCGTTGGTGTTCAAGCGCTCCAAGCGTGCCAAGCAGCTCACGGTGAAGACCGGCCAGGACAGTGACGAAGAGAATGGCCAGAGCGCCGGCGTACAGGCCCAGTCCAGCAGCAACAGTGAGACGTTCAACCGCATCTCATCCAGTGATCGGGTCTTTACCTGGTCGAACGTTGAATATACGGTTCCCTACGGCAACGGAACAAGGAAGCTTCTGAACGGCGTCAATGGCTATGCGAAACCCGGAGTTATGATTGCCTTGATGGGTGCCTCCGGAGCGGGTAAGACCACCCTGCTGAACACCCTCGCCCAGCGCCAGAAGATGGGGGTGGTGACGGGTGATATGCTTGTCGATGGTCATCCGCTTGGCACCGACTTCCAACGAGGCACCGGTTTCTGCGAGCAGATGGATCTTCACGACAATACTGCTACGATTCGCGAGGCCCTTGAATTCTCCGCGCTCCTTCGTCAGGACAGGAACACCCCCCGGCAAGAGAAGCTCGACTACGTCAACCAGATCATCGACCTCCTCGAGCTCGAGGAGATCCAGGATGCCATCATCGGCTCCCTCAACGTTGAGCAGAAGAAGCGCGTCACCATCGGTGTCGAGCTGGCTGCCAAGCCCAGTCTTCTTCTTTTCCTCGACGAGCCTACCAGCGGTCTGGACAGTCAAGCCGCCTTCTCCATCGTCAGATTCCTGAAGAAGCTTTCCCAGGCAGGACAGGCGATTGTGTGTACGATCCATCAGCCTTCGTCGATGCTGATCCAACAGTTCGACATGATCCTGGCTCTGAACCCCGGTGGTAACACGTTCTATTTCGGCCCGGTCGGTCCGGAAGGTCGCGATGTTATCAAGTATTTTGGGGACCGTGGGGTTGTCTGCCCGCCTTCGAAGAACGTCGCCGAGTTTATTCTCGAGACAGCGGCTAAAGCGACGAAGAAAGACGGCAAGAGCTTCGACTGGAACGAAGAATGGAGGAACTCGGATCAGAACCGGAAAGTCTTGGAAGAGATCAAGACGATCCGGGAGGAACGCAGCAAGATTCCGGTCAGTGAACAGGATGTGCAGTATGAATTTGCTGCTACGGTTTCGACCCAGACGTATCTCCTCATGGTGAGGCTTTTCAGACAGTACTGGAGAGATCCCTCGTACTACTATGGAAAGCTGTTCGTCAGTGTCATCATCGGAATCTTCAACGGTTTTACTTTCTGGATGCTCGGTAACTCGATTTCCAGCATGCAAGACCGCATGTTCTCCATCTTCTTGATTATTCTTCTCCCGCCCATCGTCCTGAACAGTCTTGTCCCCAAGTTCTACATTAACCGGGCTCTTTGGGAAGCACGCGAGTACCCCAGTCGTATCTATGGATGGATCGCCTTCTGCACGGCCAACATCATCTGTGAGATCCCGATGGCGATCATCTCCGGCCTGATCTACTGGCTGCTGTGGTACTACCCGGCTGGCTTCCCGACGGACTCGAGCAATGCGGGATACGTCTTCCTCATGTCGATTCTTTTCTTCCTCTTCCAGGCCAGCTGGGGACAATGGATTTGCGCCTTTGCCCCGTCCTTCACCGTCATCTCCAACACCCTTCCGTTTTTCTTCGTCATGACCGGCTTGTTCAACGGTGTTGTCCGTCCATACTCGGCGTACCCCGTGTTCTGGAAGTACTGGATGTACTATGTCAACCCGGTCACCTGGTGGCTCCGGGGTGTCATTTCGAGCGTTTTCCCCACTGTCGACATCGAGTGCGCTTCTTCGGAATCCACCCACTTCAACCCACCTCCCGGTCAAACCTGCACCCAGTATGCCGGCGACTGGGTCTCGAGTGTGGGCGTGGGTTATCTGTCCAACCCCAACGCCACCTCGGATTGCCAGTACTGCCCTTACGCCAATGGCCAGCAGTACATGCACACACTCAATGTACACGATGGCGACAAGTGGCGATGCTTCGGTATCTTCCTGGCCTATGTGATCATTAACTGGTTCCTGGTTTACTTTATGATCTACTGTGTGCGCGTGCGCGGATGGTCCTTTGGATTGGGATACATCTTTGGTGCAGTGGGTGCGATGCTTGGCGGCATCAAGAAACTGTTCTCAAGAAGCTCCAAGGGCCAGAACTAATTCTTCTGCCACTATCCGCCATCTAAATCAGCTCATCCATCTATTACCCCGATGGATCTTGAGTCACATTCACCCAATCTCAAGAAAAAAAACACATTTCCGAACTGAGGAAACCAGGCCAACAGGCCCCGAGATATGAGATTAATAAAGAGGAGGAATAGAGAAAAGTAAATCATTTTGGTTTTTTAAATCAATCTCGTTCGATAGAGATGCATCAGCGTGTGTGTTGGGTTGGTTTCTTTTCCCCTTTTTCCCTTTTTCCTTTTTAATATCTATCTATCTATCTATTTTCTGGTTATTGTTCTATAATAAATAAATAATGCATATTATCTTAAACAAATATTTCCTATTTTGTATTCGATTTCATTATCATGTCATATCCTAGCCTATCTACATATCTTATCCATTCTTATTATGCATACCTGCCTGCCTGCCTGCCTAAGTCCATCATCAGTCAATCTATCCATCAACCAACCAAGTCCTTCCATCCTCCTAAGTAAAGACCAAGCCATCAATCAATCAAATAAATTGAGATCAATCCTCCATGAAAAACCACGGCTTCTGACCCCCTCTATACCGAGCCCCAGGAACACACATCGGAACCGGAACAGTATCCCCGAATGCAGAAGGGAGGTTAGCGCCGTCGTCATTTGATCCAGACGACGATGACGATTCAGACATCTTTTGCTTGCCTTTTTCTTTGGCAGTTTCGGTTTCCTTATGGGGATCAATCTTATTTTCAATCCGGGAGTTGGGGTTGGCATGGGGGTTGGGCGTTTTGTTTTCGCTGATGGGGACTAGGACACCGCATTCCCAGTTTCGGCAGTTGAGTTTGAGGGTTTTGGTTGTGCGGTCTTGGACAAGACGACCCCTTTTGTTTATTATTCTTGTGGTTAGTTTTGGGTCTGTGTACATGTCGAGGAGAGGGAAGGGGAGGGGGAATATATGGTGAGTTGGTTGGAGGATCGGATAGAAGATAGGAATAACGCACCAAGCACTTTCAGACAAATTGGCGCTTCCCACGTAAGCCCAGGCTCGACATTGAGTGTTATCTGATAAAGGGATTGGTTCGTCGGGTCGGACGTAGAGGATCTAGTATATCGTAGATGAGAGTTAGAATCGGAGTGAATCGGTCAGTTGTATAATTGGAGGGGGTGCCTTATTATGCATTAACAGGCCCTGTCTCTGGCTTTGGCAGTCGCGGAGCACATGGCGTGGGAACTTTTCGCTCTCGTACCACTTTGACTGGAAGCAGATGGTGCCTGCGAAGCGGGGACCACCTTTCGATGAGGTAACAGTAGCCTGAGAAGGAAAGTAGACTCGGAAACGGTCTTTCCATTCGGCGGCTGTGTTTTTCGCGATGATGTGGGAGGGATCGTCGCGTCGGGGGGCGGGGAAGGTTTTGGAATTGCGGAGGATAAAGTCGGTGAGGCCGTTATCTCCTTTTGTTATTATCTCTTGTGTTAGTCTTGGGGTGGCCTGGGAATACAGGATGTGGGTGGGTGCTTACCCTGAGATGCGAGGTACATGGTGCGGAGGAATTCGTCCGTGAGAGCGCCGACGGAAGAGGTCTTTGTGTTTGTGAGTAGGAATGGCTGCTAAGGGGAGAGGGGGCGTGCTTACGACAAAGTCGACGTTGACCGGGTTGGATGTACGGAGTCCCAGTCTCTCTATTGCACTGCCTAGGCCGGGGTAGCCGGTTCTTTTCCACCTGATGCCTGTATGCGTGCCACCACTGGGGCTGTTAGGCTTAGTCGACGCGGTAAGCAATGGGGAACTTACATGGTGTGGACCAAGGCGTATTTGGTGGTTTTCGTGAAGTCAAAACTATCCAATTTAGAGATGATATTCTCATGGAGATCGCTGGCCTCCAGGAAATAGACAAGTTCTTCGTAGAAGCGTGTCTTTGGCCGTTCGTCGAAGAGGGTGTTTCTCCTCTTAGGAAGGTCAATGAGAAAGACGCTCTAAATATGTGTTAGTAACAGCCTCAAGGGGGTTGGTTGGTTTGATAGCAGTACATTTTCCATGACACCGTTCATCTCGCCCCAGTCAAATGGAGTTAGGTTGGCGGTTGGTATCGCGATGCGAAGATATTCAGGGTGAAAGAGCAACATCAACTTGGAGTGCATACAGTTCACCTGGCCATCCATAGGAGGGAAACATAGCCGTAGATTGGGCATATACGCTGTTTCCGATTCATACTGTCGCTTCTTCTCTTGTGATTAGCGTTGTATGCCAAATATAATTTTCAAATCTGGGACACTGAAGGTTATGGGCGGAGATACTCACCGTAGCATCATCCTTGGCCTGCATCATCAAGATAAAGCGGGTACGTCCGATATCCATCTTGGAGAAAAGCCATTCCATCTCCCACACGAAGGAGCTCAGAACAGCAAGCTCTAGATCAGACTTCTGAAGGACCTCAGCGATTTTAATATCATCGCCCTGCCTGATACTACCAAACGCCCATGTCTTTTTGACGACGCCCTCTGGATATTGTATCGATGGCGACGTGGATGGCGTCGAGCTAGAGCTTCTAGTTTGGGACGCCGTAGTCACGTAACCGGTGGTTTTCTTCGGTTCAGAGACCGAAGGCTTGGGAACTAGCTCAGTTCTGGACTGTTTCGTCGCACGCTGGTCAATAGAGGGAGTGTCCTCGGCTTTCCTTTTCGCAAGTCGCGCGAGGCGCTCTTGCTCCATCTGCTTTCGGTCCAGACCGAGGATGCCCATCGGTCTGGCCGGTTCATGGTCGCTCGCTTTGGTTTCAATCTCTGTAACCGAGGGAGAGCTGGTGCGTTGGCTCTGGTTATCTTCTGACTCAGTGCTTTCGGAAGATTCTAAGACACCATCCGAGCTTCGTCCGTCAGTTTCTTGCATCGACAAAGCGATGGCTCTCCGTAAATCATCATCGTTATCTTCGTAACCATCATCATCATCATGTTCTTCTTCTTCTTCAGTGTCGGAGCCGATCACGGACCGCGACTTGGGAAAGACGGGTATAACGTCATCTGAGTCTGACTCGCCGGTAAGATCGACGAACTGAGCCCTCTGGGGCCTGCTGGGCTGGTGGCCTGCCTCGGCCAGAGAAGCGGCAATGGCCGCTCTAAGGTCTGCATCATGGAGATCGTCCGGGTCCATGTTAGCTATTTGAATGAGCGTGAGGAAGAGGAATGAGGGAAAGAGAGTGAATCTGAGAAGAGAGGGCACTTGAAATAGGCCGAGCCGAGACAAGGTGGATGGACTCTCAGGCGAAAGAGAGAGGCTTGGGTGGGTGGTTGTAGCCTCCGACGGAGCCTGCCTTGTTTATTAGGCCGATGTCGAAAGGCCCAGCACGGCAAAACAAGCGCAACGCTATCTTCAGCAAACCCAAACAAGTTCACAGACAAACAAAAAGAAGCAACGCTGAGGACTAGGAAGGTCGAACGGATGGCCGATTGTTGAAGAGGGTCAGAAATCCAGCGTTTGCAAGTCGCCCTGGGATCTCGCCGCCAGCACGTGACCGGGCCAGCCTCGACCTCGAGGGCTTCCAGGAGACTCCCCACGACCCCCGGATCTTGGGAGAGAAGCCAGAAAGGGGCCAGAAAGAGACCAGAGCGCGGCAGCGGTCTTACGGACAGGTGAAAATGGACCACGGAACTTATGCCATAACTACAGCATTACTGCACTTGTCCCCATGTTGCTACGGCAGTCATTCACTACCAATTGTCCTGCACAGATGACAGTGAATTCCTCGTTTGTTTCATGTCTTGTTTCATGTCTTATTACACAGAATACATGCAAACAGTTTGTCATTAGTACGGCTGCGTGTCAAGACTCTCATGACTAGCACAAAGCATCCCCTTCTGCACGTCCTTCATCCACCCAACATCCTGCGTACTGATCACCAATCTAACCCTCTCTCCAAACACAACCCACTTATTCATCAACGCGGAAAGATGACTGGTGCGGCCCCACCCGGGGGACCTCTTCATGGTCAAGTCTCGGCCGACAGTATCTGGAAAGACCATAACCGCTGTGATCCTAGCAATCTTGGGTGAGTGATGTACGTGTTCCCAATCTCGCATACATTCTGCTGATAGCGTGGCACGGCATCAAGGCCCGTCGTTCGTTTCGGCAAGCCGGTATACGACACTGAAACACGGAGAAAACGCGGACTCGAAGAGCACAGCCAGCAGCCGGAGTTCCATGATGTAGTCGTGAAAGAGGCATGCAGGGTGCTGAATATAAGCAGTTTCGATAGAGAGCCGGCATCGAGCTGCTATCTTCACCGTCTTCCAATGACCGTCCGGATCAGGATATATGGGTTCCTGTTTCCCCACGACCATACCATCTTGGAGGAAGAGAACTTCCCACACACGGAAGCCACAAACCTGGCCATCCTCGGGACTTCACATCAAATCTACCACGAAGCCTCGATTGCCCTATATCATTCGTTGGCCTACCGTCGGGTGGTCCTCAAGGAGTATGGCGCCTCCACCGCGTACCTCCTCAGACGTTTCCCGCGGGAACTGGGATGCTGTCATTGGAAGTGGTTTGGGCTTTTTTGCCGGAATCATCAGCTCGACAACCAAAGACCTTTTGGATCCATTGTACTTTCGCTTGGTGACAGGAACCATGAACTAGCTGTGCAACGTCGCTGGAGTTTCTCCGTGTTCATTACCACCCTGAGAATGGACAAGCCCCTGCGCATTCATGATTTGACTATCGCCGCGACTGACAACTGGAAAATGCCTGGCTTTGACGAGACACATTTGATTCAGGATTTATTCAGCGGGGCATTCGAGATTCTCGGGCGAATGATGTTCAAAGGCTTCACGAGGATGGAGAGACAACGCCTCATCAAGCTGATTATAGCGAAGAAAGACCCCCGTGTGCAAGTCATGCGCCGCAGCGACGAGGCCGAGGTTCAAGTTTTGTAAGTGATATGGCCAGCATGTCCCTTTCTTGAACCCTCTATCGACTCCTCAGAGGCACTGGAGCACGAGGTCGATGATGGCAAAGAAAACATCCCGATCAGCATCAGCAGTCTCTAGCCCAAGACCCACGACGAGCATACGCTTCTCGCCGGGGGTTTTGGTGACAATAGCACTGGCTATTTGACGAGCATAAAGCTGACCAACTATGTCATGACCAGGGGCCCGGCCACCAAGCAGTGACGTAGCAGTCAGATTACCAATCGGGAGTAGACTGTCATCTGCAGAATCCGAGATTGTGTGAAAGCCCTCTGTCCCTGGATTTTTGTTTTCGAGTGGCACGTGCAGCTGAAGGAGGTTAGTTGCCTATCGGAGAAGCATGATATGAAATGACTGACCCAATGTCCTAGTCGTCCTTTTTGTGAGACCGTTATCAGGATTCTGTCACTAAACTTGATGAGGGTGACGTTTGTCTGGATACCCTGGATGACCCCGACAACCTGTTTTGTGACTGCGGGGAAGGGCAGGTTTAGAGGTTCCTGGAGTAGGTTGAAGTCGAACGGTTCACTCATGTCTTTTTTCTTTTCCTTTTTCTTTTTTTTTTCTGTTGATACTCTAACAGATACCCCGACAAAAAATAATGAAGAAGAATCTTTCTTCTCTTGAACCGGGCGAGTAAGAAGGACACGAACTGGGGAAGGAAAGGTGAAGAGGGGAAGCTGAGAGTCGCGAAGTAGAAATGTGGAGTGTTGCTTGCTGTTTGGGTCGGTGACGCGCGATGCGGGCGGTGAAGGCATCCTCACCGCTTTCGGGGCAGAATGTGGCCGCCGCCTGATTTTTTTCACGGATCCGGATCCAACCCTCACTTTTGGTTTGCGATTTGGTTACTTTCTGGACCTGGTTCACTTTGTCTCCTGGTAGAGGCAAAGAATCTAAGTCTGGTGACCATGCCCAAGTTTGTCCCCCGTCAGCGGAAGCAAAAGCACAGGCAAAGGGAGGCAACCAATGCCCCGGTAGACACCAATGTTGCCGAACTTGCGCCCGTCTCCAAGAGTGAGAAGGATGCCAAACGGCAGCAGCTAAAAGAGGAATTGCGAGCACAGCACGCTCAGGTTTCTTCGAAAAAGCAGAAGCGCTTGGACAAGTATATTGTGCGTGGGACTATATGTCAATCTTATCGAAATACCATTTCTAATCCCTTGCGCAGGAAAACAAGCTAAAGAAAGAGGAGAATCTCGAACTGTTGAAAAAGCTCGCCCAATCCAAGGTCGACACTTCAGCCCTTCAGAGTTCAAGGGAACTAGGAAAGCGCAAAAGGCAAGATGAGAAAGCGCTAGTATCTGCAGCCGGGGACCATGACTCCCGTCTTGATTTAGACCTGTCGGATGACGACTCAGACGACTCGTTACCCCCATCGAAAGCGATTGCCAGCGACTCTAAGCCGGAAGCTCCCGTGCAAAAGCCCGCGGAGGATCCAGCGACTGGCAGTGGGTTGAAACGCCCCCTCGAACTGGGTGCGGATGGATTCCCGGTCCTCAAGAAGCGAAAGCAGGCTCTGAAGAAACCAGAGATAACAATCACGATGCCAGAAGTGCCGTGGGAGGGCTTCGGCTCGGATGATGAAGATCAAAGTGGGGATGACGATGACGCTTCGGAGGAGACATCAGAGGATGGTTCAAGTGACGCTGAAAGCGGTAGTGACGAGGATGAAGAGGAAGAAGACGACGACGACGGTAGCGAGGAGGATGAAGATGAAGACAAAGAGGAGGAAGAGGAGGAAGAGGAGAACCACAAAGTTGGCAAGCCTCGACAATCCGCTTTCAAAAGCTGGGCTCGGCAACAGATCAATGATGCCGTTGGATTCAAGCCTGCCACCGTCCCAGTCGTCTCGGAGCCGATGCCATTCATCCCGGAACCCAAGAAGCCAGCAAGAAACACCGTCTATGAGGAGGAGCCATTGCCTCTGGAACTCCAGGTCACTAAAGGGGACCCCAACCGGAAAGCGTTTAGTGTGCAGGTCAACCGGTCAGAGGAAATACAAAACGCACGCTTAGGACTGCCAGTTGTTGGCGAGGAGCAAAAAATCATGGAAGCAATTCATAACAATTCTTCAATTGTGATCTGGGGAGCCACTGGTTCCGGAAAGACGACGCAACTCCCTCAGTTCCTCTTCGAAGCAGGTTATGGCAATCCGGACAGCCCCAATCCAGGCATGATTGGAGTGACACAGCCGCGCCGAGTTGCTGCAGTCAGTATGGCGAAACGTGTGGGCGACGAGTTGGGAGAGTTCTCCGAGCAAGTCTCCTATCAAATCCGATTCGAGAGCACGGCATCCAGCAAGACCGCAGTCAAGTTCATGACCGATGGTATTCTGATCCGGGAAATTGCCGAAGATTTTTCCCTCAGTAAGTATTCGGTCATCATAATCGACGAAGCCCACGAACGGAGTGTCAACACCGATATTCTCATTGGAATGGTCAGTCGTATTGTTGACTTGCGGAAGGCCATGCGTGAGGAAGACCCATCTGTCAAGCCTCTGAAACTCGTGGTCATGTCGGCAACCCTGCGCATCTCCGATTTCACGCAGAATCCAAATCTCTTCCGCCAAGGGCCGCCACCTTTGGTTCAGGCAGAAGGTCGTCAATACCCTGTGACAGTGCACTTCTCCAGACGTACCAATCGGGATTATGTCGACGAGGCGTTCCGCAAGGTGTCGAGAGGTCACCGCAAGCTGCCCCCTGGTGCTATGCTTGTGTTCCTGACCGGACAGAACGAGATCCGACAGCTTTCCAAGCGTTTGAAGCAGGCCTTCAAACCGACCCAGCGCGGCGAAGCCACTCAAGCCAAGGTCCAGATCTCCGCAAACGATGCACCACTTGAAGCGGAGGATCTCGAGATTGGCGGTGCCGATCTGTCAATTGCAGGCAACCAGGAGGATGACGAAAGTGATTTTGAAATCACTGGCTTGGATGAAGCCGAGGAAGACGAGGACGAGTTTGATTTGGGCGAAGAGGCCATGAGCTCATCCACCCGAGTTCATGTGCTGCCATTGTACTCGCAGCTTCCTACCAAGGAGCAGCTTCGGGTCTTTGAGCCCCCACCGGAAGGCTCACGGCTTATCGTCTTGGCCACTAACGTGGCGGAGACCAGTCTTACCATTCCAGGCATCAAGTACGTGTTTGACTGTGGAAGAGCCAAGGAGAAGCAGTACGATCTAGCAACGGGTGTCCAGAAATTCCAGATCGAATGGATCAGCAAGGCCAGCGCCAACCAACGAGCTGGACGTGCTGGTAGAACTGGCCCTGGACATTGCTATCGTCTCTATTCGTCGGCGATCTACGAGAACGAATTCGCCGAATACACCGACCCGGAGATTCTGCGGACACCCATTGAGGGCGTCGTACTTCAGATGAAGAGCATGGGGCTTCACAACGTGATCAACTTCCCGTTCCCGACGCCCCCTAGCCGCCAGGGTCTAGCGAAGGCCGAAAAGCTCCTCAAGAACCTGGGTGCGCTCACCGCGGAAGGCAAGATCACGCCAATCGGTAACCGCCTGTCGACGTATCCCCTCTCTCCAAGGTTTGGCAAGATGCTGTATGTTGGTCACCAGCATGGCTGCATGCCGTACATCATTGCGCTTGTTTCGGCTCTGGCGGTGGGCGATTTGTTTGTTCCTCAGAACCAGATTGACCCTGTGCCAGCCAAGGATGGCGATGAGGGCAAGGGTGTCTACACGAACTCTGACCGACTTGAGGACACAGCCCGGGAGCAGCGCCACAAGGACTACGCGCGGGCCCATCGCCTCTTCAGCAAGCACGATGACACTTCGGACGCGTTGAAGTACCTGTCAGCGATCTGCGCATATGGCTATGCCTCAGATGGAGATTCGTTCTGCGAGCAGATGTTCTTGCGCGCGAAAGCCTTCAAGGAAGCCACACAGCTTCGTCGTCAGCTGACAGACATCGTGCGAAGCAACAACCCGGGTCTGGTCCAGGCTTATCAGGCACGCTTGCCCGAACCGTCCGAGAAGCAGGTCAAGGCGATCAAGCAGATTGTCACTGCTGGTTTCATCGATAATGTTGCCATCCGCGCCGACCTTGCGCCGGTTCCGCCGGAAATGCATCGTACGCCCAAGAGAGCAATCGACGTGCCGTACTTTACGCTGATGCGATCTCGCGAGGGACCCGGCATGGAGCTTGACGATAAGGCTGTGTATGTGCACCCCTCGTCTATCATTGCGCAGCTGTCGGCCAAGGAAATGCCCCAATACATTGTGTATTCCCATCTCCAACAATCGTCGCCTTCCATCGTGTCGGCCGACCAGACGCCCAAGATCCGCATGTTTACTCTTGCTGCACCCAGCGGACTACAGCTCTCTGCTCTCGCGCACGGGACGCCTCTGATCGAATATGGCAAGCCGATTGGCAAGACGGAATTGATCGAGGGCATTCCTCAACGGCGCTCATGCTGGGTGATCCCGTCGCTGGTGGGTGAGGCCGGCGGATCGCGGTGGCCGTTGCCAGCCAAGAAGGTGATCCAACGGAAGGATGCCAAGGAGGGCTGGGTGATTGAAAAGTTTACCGCCTAATGTATATAATGGATGCAATAAAAGCGATGATATATATGCCAACAAGTAACGAGCAATCTGTATACCCGAGTTCTGCCACCACACCCATACAATGAATAGAAATCAAACCGATCAACTCCAAACACCTTCACACAGAAAATAAAAATAAGATAAAAAATAAGAATAACCCCCCACCCCCACAGAAAAACCCAAGGATAGACAAAAATTCTACCTCCTCCCAATCTCCCCCGTCTCCCTATCCTCCCTAATCCCCAACGCCCTCCTCAACCGCTCACTCTCCTCAATCTTAGCCTCCGCCAACTCATGCACCTGATAACTCTTAAACTGGCGTCTTTCCTTGGGTGGCAAATCCCTGCCCCAAGGTCCAGCCCGCCGTCTCCCCTCCTTATTCCCACCATTCCTGGCCCCTCTCTCCTTCTCCGCTTCCTCCTCCTCCATCTCCTTCACCAACTTTGCCCTCAAAACCTCACACCTTTCATCGATCTCCTCCTCCGTCAACATCTTCTCCTCCTCCTCATCCTCATCCTCATCCTTCTCCCCTTCTTCCCCCTCATCCTCCTCCCCACCCTTCCCCTTTTTCCCCTTCCCCTTCCCCTTCTCCCTAGCCTCAATCTCCTCATTCAACTCCTCCAACCTCTCCCTCTCCTCCATAACCTTAACCTCAATCGCGCGTCGCCGATCATGCTCCAAGATCTGCTTATCCGGCTGCCGCTGCTTAAACGGTCTCTCGGCGGCATTATTCGCCCCCGACACGGGCGGATACGGCGCTCCGTACCCCGCATTACGAGGCTTCATGAATGCGAAGTTTCGTTGCACGTAGCCGGACGTCCCGCTGCCTCGGGGCGTGGTGAGGCCGACGTTGGAGGACATGGTGCTTTTTCCCGTTTTTTTTTCGGGGATGGGTTGGGATGGGGTTGTTTGCGACGCGTCGGTGGTGAGGTGAGGTGAGATGGTTGTGTGTATAAGAAGATGAGGATCGGATCGGATGGTATGTGGTTTTGTTGTGAGATATGGCCGGTGGTGGAAATTGATTGCTGAAGGAAAAGGAAAAAGATAGATAGATAGATAGATAGATAGATAGATAGATAGGTGAGGTCGGTCTGGATCGTGCATCGAACGAACGATGGGAGGATTGATTTGCGGCTCCAGACCGCCTAAGCTTCGCATCACGTGATGATATTGAGTTTTGGTTCTGGTTGATAAGGCGTCGCTTGCTTGCGATGATGACGATATTATTGATAAGAGAAGTACGCTAATTTCAAACATGCGACTGACTCTTGCTAGGATTCTTCGGCAGTCGTACCGGTACTGCTCTTTCTAATACTACTTACTCTTCTTCCAAGTCTAACTGGATAGATATATGTCTTTATCACTTTCAACCTGTTAGAGATAGATAGATAGATTAGCCTACGTAGCTACTTGAAAATCATACCATGCGTAGAGAAGTCACTGAAAAAAAAAAGAATTAAGATACAACTAAACAAAGTCGATAGCACTTAGAAACACTCCCACTTCATCATCGCCGTGTTTCATCAGTCCCGCATAGTAAGGACCACCAAGATCTACTCTACCAGTCCTTAGGTCCAAGACCAGAAGCGCCAATCTCAAACTGAGGTTATTACGGATCCACAAAATCCAGGCGCGTCTCTACCAGTACCAGTACTGTCGAACCTTGAGCACCAGCACCAGCCAACTACTCGACAGTTCTGCAGATCATCCTGTGCTAGGCCCGGGCTCTCTTCTATCGGATTAGGGTTACTTTCAGTTCCTATTTAGAGATCGGATCGAGAATAAATATACTTCTCGCGCACCAGGTGGGTTTGTTCTGCTCCGGGATAGGATACTGAGTACACGTATGATACTCGTTGTTGAGGGCAGGCCTCTGCCGGGTGGATTTTGAGAAAGGATGGGAATTTACGGATATTGAGATCTTGGTGAGGATTGGATTGTTGGAGAGGAGGGGAGAAGTCATGGTGAGGTTTAATTGTGGGCTGGCTGTTGATCGAGAAACCTGTCCGACTTCAAACAACGCATCCAGCCAAATTTTCTTCAAGACCAACAAGTGGAGAGCAATGCACGCTTTTGATTGTCTGTATACCGAGACAGCAAGGCCTCTACATGCTCTAGGCATCCCTTATATTCTCCCTATTTCCAGGTCTCCCATATGTCCATTCCAAGGTCCCTTTTGTAACCCATCGAGGAAAATCAAGCGCGATGTCCCATGAACCCGTATTCACCAATCAAGACGCCGGCCCCTCGCGTGGACAGAGAGAAACAGAAACATTGATAACTATGGAGGCGTGTCCTCGTTTTCATCACGTCGAACTTCAGAGTAACAGCAGAAGGGGAATACATCCACAAGCAATTAAATGGGTAGAGGAAAGAAGTTTCAAGAAGCGAAAAGGGTGGAGGGAAAGGGAAAAAGCAAACTGGAATAGCAAATGACATCAGTTCCCGCCGTCACCCTCGTTGTTGCGCCGTCAAGCCATGAATTTGGGCCGGGAGGTAAGCTCCCGCACGCCCACAGTATGTATACCCCAAATTAAGAATAAGTTGGGAAAGTCGGAACATCAGAATAAAGATATGTTTCAGAAGAAGCAATAATAAGGTTTTCAAGCCGTAATAGCCTATGTGGCACCAGTGACTTCAACGGAGCCGCTTGTGACTGGGTTGGCCGATTCACATTCAGCCAAAGGGGTCACTGTACTTTTCGCAATGTGCTTGGATTCGGTAGACCCATCGGTATTGCTCTGAGTATCGGTAGGAGGCGGGGTTGGCGGTGCTGCCCCGACAACAGGGGCCCGGCAGTTCTCCACACCGTTCACCGCTCGCTTCGAAGGCTGAGGAGAGGATTTGTGCGAGTTCGGAGGCGTCGTCGAGGTCGCCGTGTGGGGGAGAGGGCCCCCCGAAGGTGGAATGACGCCCCCAATCAACTTCTCGATCGCCACGATCTGCTTGCCATAGCTGTACTTTTTCAATTGGTCAAGCATCGGCTGGATTCGCGCTGCAAGAGCGTACTTCTCCTCTGTCGAGTCGTCCAGCTGCCCGAGAACCTTCTCTGGAGGGGAAGTTAGCCAAGCAGAATTACGAACTCCATGGGTGGGATCGCAACTTACGGATGACATAGTTGCCGTACTGATCGCGCATCAGACCAATCAGAGGGCTCTCGCCCCGGTCGTTGACGCTCGTCAGCATGTTGATCATCTGCCGGCGTTGAGACTCCTCTCCATACTCAATGCTCTTTTCAACCACGTTGCTGGCAAACTTGTGCTTCGAGTAGGTGAGGAGTTGCGACATGACGATCACGATCATGCGCGACCGGTCCTTCTCGTCCCCGTTTTCGATCACATGCTGAATCACGTAATTTCCAAACTGGTCCGTGATCAACTTGGGAGTGCATTTATGCAGTTCGAACAGGATGGACTCTCGGTCCACTTCTTCGCAGTGCTCAAGCATGCGCTGGATGACGCGACACCCGTAAGGGTGTGTGGCAAGTCGTTCAACTTGTCCTTTGAAGGCGTTGATGATAAACTGCACATACTCCGATGGAACCCTCTCAATAGCTTTCTGAATGACGTGATTGCCATTTTGGTCCCGAACACAGCGGATGACACTAACTTCCAGTTCTTTGACCATCGATGCTTGCTGATCGGTGAGAATATGCTCCAATGCCTGCTCATATTAGCATCCAGTGCATGCGACGAATTTGTTGGGACCCTACCTTTTGCACCACGCGACACCCGTACATTTGAGTCGAGAGGGACAAGATATGTCCCTTCATCTGGTTGGCCAGGATCTTCTTCTGCGTTTGGTTCCCGTGTTCAAACAGCTTCTGAACGACGTAATTGCCGAAAACATCGGTCATCAATTGCAAGCTGTTGGACTGAATCTCGCGGAACACCTGTTCCTTCTCGTCGCTGTTGGCCGTCTCGAGCTTTTGCTGGATAAAGCGTGAGCCGTGCTGGTCGCCACTGAATTCCACAATGTGACCATATATGTCCTAGGTTAAGTCAGCATCATAATCCAGAAATGCAGACTAGTCTCGCTCACCTTCAGCTCATAACGTTTATTGCCTTTGTTTTGGGCCCTAAACTCTTCCAGGACAGCGCTTCGCACCACTTGAGAGGGGTCATTGTCACGGTGCCCTCGGGAGACCAGGGCCGCTGCGCCAATATGTGCCACAGGGTAGAAGGAAGACAGGGCGTTGAGCCTCTGTGCTTGATACCCGGCAAGGTCATACCCGGAGGGAAATGCGACTCTCTGAAGTGGATTGGCCGATTGTTGCGAAAGTTCCTGCTCGGCGCGCAGCTTCTGCTCTAGGAGTGCGGCCGTGCTCCCCGCTGCTTGACTTGCAGAACCACTCCGGAAATGTGCCGCATTTTCCTGACCATAGAAAGGGCTGTCCATGCGGTATTCCGTGGGCGATATCGGGTTTGCATCTGGAACCCGGGACCTACTTGGCTGGTATCCGAGTTGCAAGTCGTGCGGAACTCCTTCATGGACGTATGCGGGACCCAGCTGGTACTCGCCGTCGTCACCACCACCGTTTTGATATTTCAGGCGTGCAATGCTGGCATCGTAGGACTTGTGCGGAATATATGCTGGACGGTTAAGAGCAGGACGCGCAGAGAAGTTGCCCTCGCTGAGCTGCAAGTTGTTCAGACCACCGCTGAGGTCCACGGACCCGCTACCAGACCGGCCCTCATAGCCCTGTGTTTCTGAGTGGAAGGATGGGAAGGTAGCGTGCGATGGTCTCTGTGGTGCGAAAGAAGCCGAATTGTGCGCGGAGTGAGAATACGAGTTACGCCCAATATGCTGTGTCATGTAGTCAGGAAGCGCCGACTGCAGGGTTGACATGCCCATCGATGTAGTCACCTCGTCGACTCTTTGATTGTCCAGCGGACTGGTAAACCCCGATTTCATCGGGAACCCAGAGCCCACAGGACTACCCCCAAATGCCGACGTGTTCACTTGTCGTCTGGTTTCCCCGTTTCTCATCGTCCCGAAATTGCCTAGATTAATTCCGTCTCCAGACGGTGAGATGCTGTCAGACCCAGTGCTCAGGTAAGCCTTGTGCCCGGCACCCCCGCTCGAGGCCCCAATCCCCGACGACTTGGGAATCGCAAAGTATGAGGTTGTGTCGGTCGCTTCGGGTAGACCAGCCGCGCTGCGGTCATTGGATCGTGTTTGCACGGGAGAAGTTGTCATGCCGCCATTTGGCGCTCGGGACAAGGTAGACGCCGATGTGTTGACCGTGTTCCAGGGGAGATTGGGACGGCTGTTCCATCCATCTGATTCAGAAGATGACAGCAAAGAGCTCGATCCGGCCTTGCCCTCGAAAGCGTTTTCTGCGGTGTGCTGATCTAAAGGCCCCATGTCAGTCATATCACTTGAAACGCAGTCGAGTGCCCAGCTAGCTGCGTACCTTCATAACCGCTCGCCCAGATACCGGGATTCCACCCTGAATTGCCACCACCGAAGCCCTTTCCCATGCTCGCGTGAGCGCCCCGTGTTCTGTCGCCATTCAATCCCGATGAACTCATGTTTGGCGCCCGGTTTGATCGAACCTATGCCAGTCAACCAGCTAGTCCACTTCTCAATAGTCCAGCCGCCACCTACATTATGAACTGTACTTGGGTTCGAGGCCATATTGGTCATTCGCCGGGTATAGACCGCTAAATCGATGTTCAAAGTATGGATAGTCGTCCGTCGCCGACTTTGGGGCCGGTGTTTGACTTCGGATCCCCTTCGCCTTCGTTCGTGGTGTCCCAGGTGACAATGTAAATGCTGAAGCGATACGGCTAATTATACGACCGGTAATAGATGACCGAAGCACAAGCTCCCTGTCGAATACCAAACTGGAAGAGTCAGCCATATGATCAGCTCAGAGACCAACCACCGAGAGTAGGCCAACAGACAATGTCAGAGGAAGGATTGACTCACAAGAGAGCGAGGATACGAAACACGAAAGGACAGGGATGGAAGGGAGATAGGGCGGCGCGAAGATGTCGCCGAAGAATAGGAATAGGTGTTTGTCCAGAATAGACGCGGCCAAGCGCTGTACAAATTATACAGGGATTGAAGGGGAGGGGGGAGGGGGGGAGGAACGAAAGGAAGGAGAAGCGTGGCAGGCGAGAAATGCTGGGCGGCAGGAAGTAGGGCCGTCAACAACGCAAGGTGACAAGAGCTCGATAAAAGCGCTTGGGGTGGGAGTTTCCGCCTACAGCTCAGCAAGTAGCCGTAGATCAAATCGCCAGAACGTATTGCGACGTGACTATGCTCCGTGCATGCTCCAGGAAGTTCGAATCTCGCAGATCGCCCTCATGTGCCCTCTGGCGAGGAGGGATAGCCGACACGGGTCCGTTTAATCAGACAGACGTTAGGAGCTCGGATGATTCGTAGCGGCAAGGGGGAAGGACGAAGGGTTGGAGCGACTGCAGCTGGTATGGACGGAGAATGTGCTTGTTGCGCAAAAAGGACGTGATTAGTGGAGCGTCGAACGATGGGAATGTGGACGAGAGACAAAGCCCGGCATTAATGTAATTCAGTTGTGACACAGACAAGAGCAAGCATGACACCCGAAGTGGTTCCGAGCAGATCAGTCAGGTCTTTTATCGCCAGTCCGGTTCGACCTCCACCACTGCGTGCGTGAAGATGGCAAACTTGGGGGAGGGGAAGAGATAATAAATGACCGAAATCAGAAGACGTACTGATGACAAAGAGATGGGAAAATAAAATGAACTGGAATAAAAAATAAATAAAAAAAAGGTTTGTTGAGAGCGAAGGTCAAAATAAAGCAGGGAAAGGGAAAAGGTTATTTAATAAAAAAAAAAAAAAAAAAAAAAGGGTCTGGTCAACGCGAGAAAAGACAAAAGTTGGTAGCACAAAAGAAGCACCCCAAAAGACCCCCAGATGGAGAGAGAGAAGAGGATTGAGAGGGCAGGGAGAAAAGCAGAAGAGGAGGCGAAAAACAGGACGAAAGAGTCCCGATGAAGGCGCCAGGGGAAAACTGCAGGATCAAGAAAGGAAGAAAAAGAAATCACCAGTCGGGACCTCTGGCAGGGCGCAGGATTGAGTGAGGATTGGAGATGATAGATAAGCTGGGCACTGGGCTGGTCGAGCTGGAAAAAAGATGCTGCGTGTCTTGCGGCAAAAGACTGAATCTTTCGCGCCCATCGGTATCGGTATCGTTACCGCCGGTGACAATACCAGACGATCTGTCGATCTGGTCAGGTACTTGGCGACCGTATGGGCACCACGGCGGGTGGGCAGGTACCGGGGCGCCTGCCCACCAGTCCCGGCTGATACGCGCTGGATCTGGGGCCGCCCAAATTCGCTCCCGCCGCTTCTTTTTTAGGCTTCAATCTAGGCGCCCCTCCTCCAGCCCTGAGCCCTTAGGCCCTTGGGGTCGATCGCATCGCTGTCATCATGGATCAATACTCCAGTATCTTTCCACCAGCTGGAATCCCCTCCAGCTTTCTTCTTTGGGAACCCATGGTTTCACGAACCACGTCGGAGACATCCAACCCACGGCATGCACAAGGGTTGACCGCTACATAGTACTAACTACAAAGTCCCTCGCCGTTGCGTAATGGTTGGATGTCGTCAGTGGGATCGGTTTTCTGATCGCCTGCCTCAAGGCACGATCAAACACTATGATTCCCGTGGCCTGGAATTTCTTTGGAACGCCCGAGAAGCTGTCATGGCCACTTCAACCACTCTCGGACATGACTTCCTGGCCAACACCATCGACTCGGCCATTATTTGCCACTGCTCACGAACTAGTTGACAAATGATGCCAATGATCCGGAGCGGGGTCTCTGGAGATCGCTCTTTTCATCGCATTCTCGTCTGTCCTGGAGTAATAACGGCCCCGGCTATGATGAAGATTTGCGGTAAAGGTTAAGTTACGCTCCAGCCCGACCGATCGGATCCACTAAACTAGCCTGGTTTTTCTCTGATGAATCAGAGTTTATTCTCGGCGAACAATAACAATGGTTTGATGAGCTCCCCATGATATCCAACGCTATTATTCACTAATTTATCCCTGCGTAGGGGCGGAGCGGCAAATTGATTGCATCGAGCACCAACCAGAGCAGCCTTGTACCAAGCTGGTATTCAGCGCATCATCCGGAGCTCATTTATATATACACGCACCCACGGAACGGAAGGGGGCACAGCAAACCACTTGCGACCTGACCAACGTGTTGCATCATGACAACATCGCCCTACTATTCTTCCCGCATTTCCCTCGATATTACATCTTCAATGCGCTATCCCTTCCATGATGCATACCTACCCTTACGACCACAATTGCTACGACTAGATAGTGGGCTGGATACTACGTAATGTCGGGGAAACGGTAACCCTTACGATATCCCTATCTAAACTATGTTCCTGACTGGGCACTCCGTCCACCACTCTGGGCTAGAAGCACGCATGGCAAACGGCTTAGCTCGACGGCCTCCGAATGTCCCTTGCATCCGAGCACTACACAGTAACGGTGATTTAGGTTTCATCCGCCCTGCCTTTATGACGGCCGCGGAAGGAAGGGGTTGCTTTCTGGAGTTCACCTCCTCGTCCTTTGGCTTTATCACGGATTCCCCATTGGGGGACTTCATGGTATGCATGCGTGTATGTAGTGTAGCGCTCCTCCGTACGAACGCCTTATCATGGAGGAACTACCTGATTTGCCGAATACCACGAAACGACTACGAAAGGGACGAGCGGGCAATTGCAACAATGGCAGAGGACATCCACAGCAAAGGCAAATTTGCCTTGCATCAACCCCACTAGTTCCTTGACAGAGTGAACAGATCGACCGAGGGAGATAAATAATGAAACGACGAAAGGCTTAAATCATGGCAAGTTCCGGTCCTGAACTCGAGCGGGAATCATTTCCAACCATTCCTGGAGTTCCCCTTTCTTGCCCAGCAATCCAGACTGTAGATCCATGCCATGACCAAACATATTGTGGGCCTGGACTAGGACGCACATATCCTGACTAGCACGACATTTTTGAGGTGGTAGATTCGAGATAACAAAATCATCATCCCTCCGCGGGGCCAGGCGCTTTGGGGTAGTACTTATGACGCCCCCGTGTCCATGGATACAGCCATCCGATTGATGACAGCACCCGATCATCATCATCATCATCATCATCATCATGCCATGTCAAGGCCACACGTGCCATCATCTCCCCACTTGAGTGGATGCCCCAAGTTTATCCCAGGCTTTTCTCTTCCCTGGGACGGGCGTCTAACTTCCCGTATAACAATAAGCGGATCCTCTCCATGCTGTCATACTGATTATGAGTCATCTCAAGGTTCGCTTCTCCGCTCGACATCTTTCTCAATGGGGAGCGAAAGGTTTGTAGCGTGTCTGGTCAACCATGAAAGCCTTCCCCATCATCCAGCATACGATATCCCACAACCTCAACGTACTACCACGTCATTATGCCTGTGGGCTTCCATCCACCACGTCAGGTTGAGACATGTCTCGGTTGTTCCTCTCAGCACTTTATTGTTGTATTCCCTTGCATGGACATGCAGGTCAGTTACGGCCTTTTATTTCAGGCTAGAAGAATACGAGAGCATCCTCTTTGCAACCGTCCACTATGCAGATGGCTGCGACACACCCAGTGGTCGCATATTTTGAATAATAAACATACTGGTTTTCCTCAGATATCTCTATATCAGGAAACCATTTTCATCGTCAGCACCATGATAAGTGGATGAGGGGGGCTCTGCTTGAAGCTACTGCTAAGGACTGCTTCGAGGTGATGGGAACGACTGTAATGAATGTAAACGCTACCGGTGCCTAACAAGAGCAAGCTATAGAGAACTCATAGATTAAGAAGTCTCCAGCATCCAACGTAAGATGATTGTAGCACGGCTCCGCCAGGGCAAAGATACTACATATTATCTCGACCTCTTATATTGCACTAGCCAGTATAGCGGATTATTAGCCCCATATTTATATTTACTCTCTTTCGCCCACTTTTCACCTTAATCAGGACCGACCACGGTAGCGTCCTAACCCGTATCTTTTCGAAAGTTGCTGTTACTATCTTTTACATTTCGAAAAGTGAGAAATAAACATGACCCTCTACATAAACTTTGAATTTATTTAGCAGTCCAAGATTAATTCTTCTATCAACACTCGCAGCAACAATACTTCTGTGAAGATATCGATGCGATCACTTGGATATATCACAGCCTTGTATATCAGACGAGGCTATCCCACTGTACCATAGCTGATTACATAGAGGTGATGAAATATTCGGATCCATCTCTTAATGGGTTTCTTTGATTACCAAGTGAGCTATACTCATATCTCATCTATGTTGCGTAGCGGGTAGATATATCCTCTGGATATTTTACCACAGAAGCTAGTGAAGTATACTTGAGAAGTGATGCGAAATTTCTATATTTTGGAAAAGGGTGAGGCAAGTTTGCTGAGGCCACATAATCCTGTGCTGGTAGACACTAGGTTCCAGATATATGATATCTATCGGTTATTGCAAGGACTGTTTCCTGGGGGGGGGG